>JASDQU010750347.1:10937-38295 GCA_032191745.1 Picea mariana
TAACCATGTGTTCCCTCAACATTTGTTCTGCAAGGAGATATTTCATAAATGGGTCGATTATGATGTCGAACATGCAACAACCAAGACTCCCAGTCTGAAAGTAGAGACTATCGAGCATGCAACGATTGAGGCAACAATGAAGGAAGTGGTTGAGATGCATGAACATGAAACGACTAAAACTGGCACATTACTTGAGAAATAGAAACATGTTAATTTTTATTTTTTTTCTTTTACCATTTTTAAATCTGTCATTAAGACTATAAATGAAGAACGGAAAGGTGGAAGAGACTTTTGACTCTGAAACCAATTTTTGGGAAAGTTTAAGCCAAGAATTAATTCAATACAAAATTTTGATAAATCTAATTCGAGCAAAGGCGCTTTGGTTTTACTAAGAATTTTATGTGCATTTACCATGATCGTGGATTATTCTATTTCCGTGTGAATGTCTTAGTTACCTAGTAAGAATTTAGATTCATGATAAGTTATCTTACCACATTGATTGAATTAGTTATGTTCTTAGTAAATCTGATTCCAATTATTTATGTTTAAATATGATCATTATGAGTATTATAATTTTCATCTCTTCCAACTTTAAAATATGGAATGTATGTTAATATTCCTTAGAGGAATTATTTCTGAAAGAACTATAAAATCACATATGTGTCTATTAATCGCTTTACAGGTTATCCTAGAGAGAAAATCCCTTTAAATAGTTAGATTAGTTTGTTTGATTAGTTTAATTCTAAAAAACAAAAAAAGAGAAAGAAAGGAATGGTTAAAGCCTATTGACCAGTTGTCGAACCATTAACTTGGAGGATTATTCCATACCAAATAGGGCGGATTCTAATTGGGCCTCATCCTTGGGTTTAATCGTTACTTTTGAGCATTGAGAATCTAGCCTCCTCAACATTATAGGTAATCCATATTAGAAGGTTGTCATGGATGTGGTGTAGCAGTCTCTGATGAAGAACAAAACTTGGGATTTGTTTCCCCTACCTCCTAGTAGGAAGATTGTTTGGTGCAAATGGATTTATCAAACAAAGATGGCAGCAGATGGACTTGTGAGTAAGTACAAAGCACGAATTATAGCAAAAGGTTTATCATGGGTATAGGGCATAGACTACATGAAAGCACTTGTTGCAAAGATGGATAGCATTTGACTTGTGCTCACTATTGTAGTATCACAACATTGGGAGGTTCATCATCTGGATGTGAAGAGTGAATTTCTTGGTGGGGATATTGAGGAGTATATCTACATGGAACAACCACAAGGGTATATCCAAGATTCATCTATTGTATGCATTTTTCATAAATATGTGTATGTCCTCAAGCAGGCACAATGAGCTCAGTATGAAAATACAGATTCCTTCTCATTGTCCCAAGGTTTCTCTCATTGTAATTTAGATCTTGATGTTTGCATGCTTCAATAAGTTAACTCTCTCTTGTTGATAGTTTTTTATGTAGATACTTATTGATCACAAGGAGTTCAACATCATCTATTTCTACAATTAAATATTCCATGCATGATAGGTTTTCCATGAGTGATTTTGGACTATTGAATTAATTTATTGGTCTTGAAATCACCCAATTTAATTCAAGAATCAAGATGGCATAGTCCAAATATGCATTATATGTGCTCACTAGATTTTAGATTGCTAATTGGAAATATGTTACAACACCTTTTCTTTTAGGAGACAATCTTGAAGATGGAAGTACCACACCTTTGGTGGACAGTACATGGTACATACAGTTAGTTGGGAGTTTGATTTACCTAACCCACACTAGACCTAACATATATTATGATATTGGGGCAGTTTCCAGATACATGTAGGAGCCTCATGAACTACCTTGGAACGTTGTAAAAAGAATTATCCACTATGTTAAGGGTACTCACAGTTTTGGGATACAACTATGCAACAAATTACAATCTTGATATAGTTGGGTACATAGATTCTGATTGGGTTGGTGATGGCACAGATCACAATTCCAATTTGGTTATGTATTTAGTTTTGTCTCAAGTCCTATTTGTTGGTTGAGTAAGAAGAAATTAGCCATTGCTTTATCGACTACATAGGTAGAGTATATAGGTGTAGTGAATGCAATAACACAAGCCATTTGGTTGCAACATATTCTCATTGAGTTTGGTATTCAGTATCACTTCCCTACAGTCATATTTTGTGACAATCAGAGTACCATCAAAATATCCAAAGATTTGGTTCAATGGTAGAGGACCAAGAACATTGAGATTTACATGTGATACATCCAAGAGATGATTCATGATCAACTCATTGATCTGGAATATTGTGCATCTGTAGAAAATATTGCATAAATATTTACCAAATCCTTCACTGAGAAAAATTTCAAAGAGTCATGATCTCACTTGAGAGTGAAGGAGACATCTACTTCAGAGTAGGCTCCTTAGTCTACTCTACGCTATCATGTTTTAGGGTGGGTGCTTCTTCCCATCAGGTTTCCCCTCTTTCCTCACTTTTTGGGTATATCTTCTGTATTTGGGTACCTAACACATGTCAAGGTGTGTGAATAGTGGGAAGAAGGGTGTCTTAGGTAGAATTTTGATGTTTGAAATATAATATAATTGATGGCTCATCGATTCAACACTCAATTTCCATTTTATTGCAAGTTGCAACTCACATCTAACTAGAATTTGAGGACACCTACAAAAATGGTCTCATAGGCATCACACACATAGTAAGTAGTGTACTAAAGAAAAATTATTAATGAATCTATTGATATATGCATTATTTACTTTATTAAAACATTTAATATTTTTTCTTTCAAGGAAAATTTCATTCCCCCGAAAAATTGTTGCCACAAATTTACTAGCCAAACTCTAGTCCCTTCACTCTTACCTTTAATAGTACAAACATTGTTACATTCTTAGAGACTTGGGATCGATAATAGAATGGTTTACAAATCTAGCTTGAAGATATTTAAAGACACTTATATGTACTATTGGATACATTAATAGTAATTTTCATACAAATTTGTAGTTGGGAATAATCGATATGTCTAAATTTAGGAGACATTAGAATTTCTTCTTGCATGACTTTTAAAGGCATATTAATCTGATTTAATTACACTCATTTTGAGGTAGGTCAACGTCATAGTAGCATCACCACCAAAAAATGATGGTTCATAATATTTACATAAACCTATATCAAAAGAGTTTGTTGTCTTAGGCATTTTATTCTTGTCAAGAAGAATCCCAAGAAAGGTTTGATCTACCTTTCCTCAAGCTTAGATTTTGCATTAAGGAAGATACGATGGCAGGTTTGACTGATCCTTATGATGAGCCCCTAAATTGCCTACTTGTGCTCATCCTTTCTTGACTATTTTTCCATCCATAATCCCTCTAAGCACTCATTTTCATACCTAAACCATTTCCATAATTATCGATTGATGATGATGATAATGGTTAACGTCCACTTAGACCATATTCAGTCTATTAGACCTCAAGAAAGGTTAAGGAATTACTTGGATTTTTTTGGACTTTTTTTTCTATGTTTGAAAAGCATTAAGAGAAGTGTTCTTAGATCACCTTAGTTTTGATGAGTTAAAAGGTTAGAAAGGTCAATATTGTGACAAAAATTTTAAAATTGAGATTTAATGTCGGTATACATGGGGCATTCTAAGAGAAAGTGTTTTTCATCTTCAACCCTGTTAGTGTCACACAAATGACAAATTCTTTCGACCCACAACATTTTGGGAATTGTCTAACATCATATTTCACTATGGAGCTCATGGGAGTTCTTAGTTTAGCAATGTTGTTTTTCTTCTTTACATTATTCAAAACAGAGAGATACTTTTGATCTTCTAGATTAGGGTTGATCACCTACTTATAATATCTTTATTTTATTTTATTCTCTAATTCTTTATTGCACCACAAATTTTCCTTAAATTTAGAGGTAACAATATTTTTTAATTTTATTATTATTCTATAGAGTGACCTCTTCTTTTAGGCCCTAATGATTTATCCAAGACTTGGCATATTTATACAATCCTCGCTTGAGCCGTAGGCGGTTTTGACTAGATTTTAAAGCAATCTTAGAGTGTCTCTTGTCTTACATGTTGTTTATATTGTTCATGTACATTAGATCAAGGATCATTTTAAGGATGGAAATTTATATTAAAATGTAGAAACTTGGGCTAATCTTACCAGTCCTTAATATGAAAAAAAAATGCTTGGTGATAGTTTTGTAAAAATATTCAAATTTCTAAGAATTTTATATAGTTCTATAACATTTTGGTGATTTTTGAGGTGAAATGATTTTATTCTATGAACTTTGGGCGAATCGTTTTTAGAAAAAAAAGAAATTGGAGAATCTGTTTTTGGGAAAACCATGGAAATTTAGCCCATTGACAAAAATTAGCCTTTAAAATCATCTATGCATTAGATACCTAGTCATAGATGTGCTCTCAATGGGGGAAAGACTCACTTCTATGAAGAGGATAGGATAAGGTGTATTGCTTTTAATTTTGAGATTACAAGTTATAAAACACTTTTGGATTTTCCATATCTTTCTCCATGATTATCTAGAGATATTGCAGCCCTGAACTCCACAACCATTTAATATAACAGGAGTGACGAGAGTCTCAAAGAGGAGTTTCTTCTTACCCCATAGCCAAAGGTCCTCTGATTTACAAATTCAAGTCCATAAAAATTTGTTCACCCTCCTTTTATCATTTTCTCAATGCTATAGTTTCAATTAAGCTTGTGATGGAGATCAATTCCAATATATTTGTATGAAGTCACTTCCTCCAAGCTATCGTTGTCATGTGAAAAATTATCATAAGTGATATTTTTGGATTTAATTATCATAACCTTCGTTTTGTCAGCATTAAAAGTGATACATGTACTAGAGTAGAAATCCTTGAGGATTTTTAGTTGCTTTCCGAGATCATAGGGACTCATCACCATAAGAAAAATTTCATCGACATAAAGAATAAGGATGATGACTATACCAGCTAGAGTCTAGCCAACATAGCTAGCTTCTTCCAAACAATCATCTAACGTGTCAATGCATATGCCAAAAAGGGTAGGGGACAGGGGACAACCTTGCTCGACTTCTATATTAAAATTAATTTCTTTCGACCAGCTCTCAGTGTTCCTAAACTTGGAAATAATGTTCTCGTACAACCTTACCGCAACAACGTTCAAATCGAAAGGAACTTTTAGCTCTTCTAACCTATTCCAAAGGGTAGTCTGAGGCATTGTGTCAAAAGCTTTTCTAAAATCAACAAAACAACATGGGAAGTTGGTTTTATTATTGCGACACTCCTCCGCAATGATCCTAAGTGTAACAAGGTGGTCCACAACTTAATGATGACTCCTAAATGCAGCTCGGCCTTTAGCTCTTTTTCCATGACTTTCTAGTCGTACAGTGATCATCATCAATAATAATACATAGTGTTTTTCCAAAAGAAATCTCATTCTTCTTTATTTAAATTTTCTACTTTTAAAATAAAACAAAACACTTTTAAAATTATATTTCAAAAATTGATGAGCAATTTATTTTTAAATGTTTTTTTACTCATTTAAAAATATAATTCTAACAATTTTACGAAAATATAAATGAACATTCTATAAAAACAATAGCCACAAATATGAGCCAATAAAAATAAAATAAAAGAAGAGACAAAGTGAGAACAATGCCATTTAGAACAATTTCAACCATGCTTTTGTATTTGTTGTTTGCCTTTGGCATGTTTAGACTTTGAAGGAAAATGACAATGGGAATTTTCCTTTTCTAATAATAAGTTTTTATTTATATATTTTTTTAATTGAAGCATTTTAAGTTACAGATAAGAATGTGAGATAATATTTAACATAGAGTTATGTTTAATTTCTAAATTTTTAATTTAAAATCTTATTTCTTCCTTCACGTGTTTGGGAAGTTTGTTTAGTGTTTTCTCTTAATTTATTTGAATGCAAATCTACCTCTTTTAATGACATGTGGGTAAATGGTTCAAAGTTTCACTACTAGTTGAATTTTTCAATTTTATGGTTGGCTTTTTGTAGGTTTGTTTAATTTTTTTAAACACAAATCTACCTCTTTTAATAATGTGGGCAAGTGTCTTAACGTTTCATTACTTCTAGTTGAATTCTTCATTTTCATGGTTGGTTTTTTTAATGACATGTGGGTAAGTGACTCAAAGTTTCATTACCTCTAGTTCAATTTCATGGTTAGTGGTTGGCTCTTTTAATCACACGTGGGAAAGTGGCTCAAAGTTTCACTACCTCTAGTTGAATTTTCCATTTTCATGCTTGGCTCTTTTAATTACATGTGGGCAAGTGGCTTAAAGTTTCACAATCTCTAGTTGAATTCTTCATTTTCATGGTTGGCTCTTTTAAAGGCACTTGGGCAAGTAGTTCAAAGTTTCACTACTTCAAGTTAAGTTCTTCATTTTCATGGTTGGCTCTTTTAATCACGTGTGAGGAAGTGGTTCAAAGTTTCACTATTTCTAGTTGAATTCTCCATTTTCATGGTTATTTCTAGGCAAGTAGTTAAAAGTTTCATTATCTCTAGTTGAATTTCTCGTTTTCATGATTGGCTCTTTCAATGATATGTAAACAAGTGGCTCAAAATTTCACTACATCTAATTGAAGTTTTTTTTTCATGGTTGGCTCTTTTAATCATGTATGGGAAAATGGCTCAAAGTTTCACTATCTTAAGTTGAATCTCCATTCTCATGATTAGCTCTTTTAATGACATGACATGTTGACAAGTGGCTCAAAGTTTCATTACCTTTATTTGAATTCTTCATTATTTTCATGATTGGTTATTTATGGCAAAGCATTGAAGGGGCATTTTTCATGGTTGGTTACTTGTGGTAAAGCAGTTGATATGGAAAGATCAGCTTTATTCTTTCCACTTCTAAATATAGGCTTAGTTAACTTCTTTAAACACTAGTTTACTTATTTTAATGGAATGTGAGCAATTGAATTCTTTCTTGCTTTGTTGGTTGCAAAATGAGCAGTTGAATTCTTTATTCTTTGTTGGTTGCTTGTGGTAAAGTAGTGCAAAATGCATGATGTGGTAATTTTTGGGAACTCACGTGCCAGTCCAATATACAACTATATTGGCTTAGCTGGACAATAATTTCAAATGTGGGACACTAAACCCATTAGCACCGATCTTCATCATCTTCGTCGGCCTAACTTTTATCCCCACTATTGTCCACACTGGAGATTGAAGCGAAAATACATCAATACAGATTCAAAGTTTCAACCATATAGTTATTTTCTTGCTCTGTCCCAACTGATGCAGCTTCAGGCTCGTTGGTTTGTCAGGCCCCAAATCCAACATAGATCACCCAACCTTCTCATCGTGGTTTGCATTTCTTTGCTTTTTTTGTGTGTAGCAGATTTGATTTCTTTGTATACTGGATTTTTATTTGCTCAAAACTGGATTTCTACTGGATTTCTATTTGCTCAAAACTGGATTTATACTGGATTTTTATTTGCTCAAAACTGAATAGAAATCTGTAACGCAAAATCTAAGAGATGATATCGAGACCTAGGAAAAAATTTTGTGGTTGTTTTAGGGATACTATTTTTTGCAAATTTCTGGCTGTACTTTTATATTTTTAACAACTTCTGCATCCAATCTGTCGCTCCATTAGTTGTCTGTGAAAAGTGGCACTGTTGAATCCTCTAGATGAAAATTACCATCTAGATGATTGGTCCACAGAACACCAACTAGAGGATTGGTCAAGAATTTCTTTGACAAGATAGATACATTTTGTTGATCGAGCCCTCCTGGGAGTGGCTTCCACAAGAGCTAGTGACAATTTTGCAAGATAAATCTGAATGAACCCCATAAAAAGATTGAAAAACTATTAATAATTCACATTATTCAATATATCCTCTGAGAAAAAGGAAGAACAATTAGGCACTAATGGCGTGCTAATTCTTAATATTTGGTATTGGCTACATATCGCTCAACCAAACTTCAATATTTAGTGCCGTGGAATCATTTTCAATATCGAGGTAAGTTTCACTATAATACATTTGAAGATATTTGAAAGCCATATAAGGCCCTCTTCTAGATGCTTCATCTCATGCAGAAGGACAAAAACATTCCTCGTACATTTTTCTGTCTCCATTTCATTCTTTTTGTTGCGAGTTATGTTCTTGTCGATCTGGTTTTCAAAAGTGACCAAACTTCTACTCGGTAGGAACAAAGCACTACAACTTAAGACAGATGAAGAGGCTGACCAGGTCCAAAAGGGTACTTCCCTCTTCCATTTTCTTATTCTTTGCTTTTCCTATTTCTTTGATGGCTTCAAAAGAGAATCACCTTGGATGCAATGCACAAGTGGATAGGCAATGCCTGATACAATATCCAAGGAATGTGCATGTATGTTGGCATTGGAAATCTCTCCTTCGTGCTATATATATACCTCTTGATTATTATCTCTATCACATTAGGAATTCTCCTGTTCATATCCGGAATAGATTATGCTAGTTTGCTTGCTGAATAAGGAAGTTATGCTCTTGTAGATCTGGTTTCTAAAAGTGACCAAACTTCTACTCAGTAGATACTAAGCCCTACAACTTAGGACAGATGAAGAGGCTGACCAGGTCCAGAAGGGTATTTCCCTCTTCCATTTTCTTATCCTTTGCTTTTCCTTTTCCTTTGATGGCTTTAAAAGAGAAACAGCTTGGATGCAATGCTCAAGTGGATAGACAATGCCTGATACAATATCATCAGAATGTGCATGTATGTTGGCATTGGCAATCTCTGCTTCCTACTATTTATATACACCTCTTGATTATTATCTCTGTCACTTTTGGAATTCTCATGTTCATCTCCGAAAAGATTACGCTGGTTTACTTGCTGAAGTAAGGAATGCAAATATAGGTCRGAAGAGACAATACTGGYTCTTGCCCATCAAAGTCATCAGTAATAAACAATTAGAAAAAGAATTTCCATGGACTCRAGTTTGTTTCATCTGACAGAATAGCCCTTATTTTTCATTTTCCTCGAAGTTAATAAGGAGAAGGCACTAGCAGTTTGTCCAATGCTCTGCAAATAGAATCACAAGAACATACCTTGTCAGAAGAGAGCATCCAAACTCTGAGAGAATGTCTTCAGTTTTTCTAACATAACATGTTTACTGTAAGAATACCACCTAAAAGTCTACAAGTCTAAATAAATAACGAGCATGAGAATTCCCATATTATGGGTCACTGAATCTCTAGTAAGCAAAAAATTCTTATTGGCCTTGGCCTAGTCCTAGTTTAATCTCTGGACCTACTTAATTTGATATAACGAAACTAGGAATTTGAGGAATTAAAGCAAAGGAGGGTAGGAGAGGCTTACACTGGCTTGAGCTGATTCATTATTTGAAGCACGACTTATGAAATTATGCATAGACAATGGACTTGCCTGTCCTGATCTTGGTGATAAATCTTGCAGGCTACCGGTGCCTTGTGAAAATATACCTGAAAAGCAACCAGGGAAGCAACATAAACTTCTCCCACTGATCCAATTCTTCAGGCTGACCTAACAGAAGTAAAAATAGGTCTTCCAAAATTTCAATCCTTGTAGCAGATTTACCTAAAGATATCAGTAGACTTGCAAAATCCTATTTCAAGCTATGACACTAGATAATATGCTTTATTACAGATGCCTAACAGAGAGTGAAATCAGAAAGGTTGCGTGGAAAACTAGTCCAACAATTACTCCAAAGCCATAGTGAGAACATGTGTGCCTAATAAGCATGGAGTTATGTTTGGTCCCAAAGCTTTGCCCACACAAAACCTCAATCAAATTGCCATAGACAAAAAAAAATGGAGGATCACATTATACCATTCAGAATACAATGGTGAAACAAAACCAACATGCATCACTCTATGATCCTTGCAATGATATCAATTTAATGGATACACTGCCTGTGGGCTAGAGTTTCTTTTCTTCTAGGTTAAGAACAATACCGTAGTGATATTAACTACTTAGAGTTGTGGTCCTATAGGAAATAAAGACATTTATTGCACCGAGAAAATTTTTGAAATGTTCAACTTTTCGAGTGGACACTCCAACCATCATCCAGGACAAATAAATCTAAAATCAGGGATAAATAAAACTATAATTTATAATTTTATCTTTATTTGTCCCTGATGATAGGTGGAGTGTTCACTTGACCATTGGACATAAATTTTAGCTTTATTTGTCGCTGATGATGGGTGGACTGTCCACTCGAAACATTGGACAGTTTCAAAATTTTATACACAGTCTATCTCCAGAAACCTCAAGCAACATTTTTTCTATCATTTAATTCCTTCCCATTAAAAGATAGAAAATTTACATCCTAGGAAATTGGATCCTGCTCGATGCTTGATAAATCTGGGTTTAAGATGAATCTTCGCTGATCTTTTGGTTCAAAGGAGACAATTGTAAAGCAAAAGAGCAGAGACTACCTTGTGTGATCATTATAACACCGAAGGAAAGAGTGACGAACAGAGCCCAAAAGCTTGTTTTCTCTGAAGAAGGCTTTGCAAACTTGTGGCTTCTTGCTGATTTCATTCTTTCTAGCCTTGCTTTTCTTCGAAAAGATGTATCAGAAATACCTTTCATATACCTTTCCCTGGAAGCATCCCTGGCTCTTCTTGGAGGCCTTGGAGGTTTCTTCCAACTGGGTTTCAGGTTACTGTTTCCATTCCCGTCCTTAGCCTTCTCAGAACATCCAAAAAGGGTATCCATGCCTTTTGCCAAACCCATATCTTCAGACTGGTTTGCAACAGCAGTAACAGTGGACTCCTTCACTCTATTGTGATGAGATGAAAAACCCATCTTAGCATTTTTCTCTTGGGCAGCCCCACATTGAATTGCATTGTTTCCTGCATGGTCATCTTCTGATCCATTAACTATTAACGTTAAGCTTAACCTATACCCTATTTTTCCAAAAAACCTTTTGATCAACGCCAGGAATGGAGGAGCCTCTGGTTTAGTGACCTTAATACCACTTTCTAAATCATACCCATTTGACCTTTCTGATTTCAAGACAAGCCCGTCTATATCTAAGTACACAATGGGTATATCGACATTCTGTTGAACAGTAGTACTCAAATCCAGAGGCATAATGTACGTTTGTTTTGGTTGATTGCAGCTCTCCAGCCCATCCATTTTCATTACAGCCGTGAGCCTAAAGGGTACCCAAAACTGCTTAAACTAAAGCAAAACCGCCATTCCTATCAATTAACAGCAACAGGATCTCCAAGTTCAGCAAAGGGGTATGCAACTTACCTCTAGATAACAGTCTTGAATGAAACCCAATTCTCAAAAGCACAAGCAAAACTCATGTGGGCACCCAGCTTCCCTACTCCAGGTTGGTACCCAAACGTCAAATAGTTCTTGAAAATCAGCCTGAGATAGCCATTCTCATGTCACCTTCCTTAATTAACCAGCTTTGTTGAAACCATCCCTGCACCTGCTCAGAGAAATTTTGAGCTTTGATCAGCACAATAACTTCAATAAGATTTGAATACTGAAAACCAAATTCTCAGAACTCCACACAAATCAAGGGATCTCTGAGCTTGGCAGGTGGAATGGAACAAAATTCTACAATAAGGATAATGTTCTGGTTTTCCTAAAATCGAGTGACATCTGAGAACGATCATCTCAGTTTGGCAGGTGGAATACAAATTTCTACAACGTCAATAATCTGGTTTTCCTAATATAGAGTAACAGCTGAGCATAATCATCCGTAATGTATTTTTAAAATTCATGACGTATGAAAGCGTGTTTTGTGTTATTTTAAGGATTTTCTTATTACAATTAGGCTGGCATTTTATATTTATCCCAAAAACCATATGCTTGACGTTGATGTTGTGAGATCCATGTCTCAACCGTGGTCGATTACTTTAATTAAAATCAAGAGCCATACGTGGAGGCTACTAGCATTTTGTATTTTGTATTTGAGATGAACAAAATTATATATGTCAGGCGTGCATTAGTGGAAGCCAATCATCAATGTGGAGAAAGTTCTACAATCAAAAAATTTAGAGGTATTTTATTAAATAATTTTTTTAATTTAATAATTATTAATGTTGTTTTTAGTTTAAGTGGTATTTTTGTTATTAAAAAATTAAGATGGAACAATTTAAACATATGATTAAGCCCACTCAAAATGTTATTAAAAATTATATGATTAATTTAAACATATGATTAAGCCCACTCAAAATTTTATTAAAAATTGTATGATTTGTTTAGAGTTAATCTTTTTATGACCATATAGGATATTAAATTTTTTAAAAACTATTTATATTATTGTATTTTGATTTTGGAATAAAATATAAGACTAGAGTTTGTCTTATATGTAATAATGATCACTCACCGCTTATTCATAAATAATATTTAATAATAAGTATCCATCACTCTAAAAACTCAAACACACACATGGATGCACGTTTTCCCACCAAACAAAAAATTTAGATGTATTTTTATTAAATATATATTTTTCAATTATCAAAGTCGTTTTCCATTTTGAGATTATGTTATGTAATTTAGATGTATTTTTATTAAATATATATTTTTTAATTATCAATTTCGTTTTCCATTTTGAGATTATGTTATGTAATTTTGTAGTGATATATTGTACTTACTATAAATTTATATTTAGTTGAACAAAGAGAAGTGAGTGCATTTTAACATTTAATAAAAATGAGATGTGTAAAGTTAATGCGTGTTATGTATGGTTTTATTCATCACAAGATAAACTACATTTTTTTTAAATGATTGAAGGGTATTAACTAAAATCAATGTGAGTGACAAAATTGCAAAAGTTTTCCATAAAAGTTGTTGAAAACAGGGATAATTATGGGTAATCTTTTGATACTCACAAAGGTCTGTGTGTATGTTCTAAAAAGTCGTAAGATTGTAACAAATTTAAGAAAAAAGGTTCATGGTAGCATGCAAGAGCATGTCAAAAAGCTCAATAATGGAAACCATTGAAGTGGTGACTCTTGTAAAACTTAGCTAACACATACTCAAGGAGGAAATTGCTAAATTCCATGTTTTGTTGCCTTTTCATTGGCTATAAAAGAAGGCACCCTCCTCCATATTTGACCATCTTTAGAGTTTGTAAGGTCATGCTCTTAATTTATTGATTTAATATGAATCTTAATGTTTTCCCTTCCCCAAAATCATTGTTTAAATGGATGTATGTTGATATTGTTTTAGTGAAAATCATTGTTTAAATGGATGTATGTTGATATTGTTTTAGTGAAAATCATTGTTTAAATGGATGTATGTTGATATTGTTTTAGCATCTTGACTGGTGTAAAATTTTAATCTTTCCAAAGAAAGAGTAAGATGTTGGATGTTTGTTTGTATGTAAGTTTTGAAGTGTATTTGTATCGTTGATTGTTGTTTCTCTTGTTGTTGCTCAAGGAAACAAAAGAGAAAAAGAATACTTCCAGAGATTATTCGAATTTGGTCCCTTTCTTCTTCTCTCTTTCTTTGTCTTAAAGAACATGTTGACGAAGCAACAATTTCCCCATACCCTTTTGCCTTTGTTGCATGATAAAAGAAAAAGGAGGTTGGGGCCCCTCCAATTTTTGGCCTTTGAATCTGTCTTTCAAGCTTATCATAATGACTTAGAAGAATTTTCAAGTTGAATAAGTCCTAGACACTCTTCGATAATTTTATCAAGTCTTGAAATTGCCTTTTGATCTTTTGTTCTAACCCTTTTTTAGCAAATTCAACTTGTCGCATCTTGAAAAAATTGTTAAATCGTGACTTATTGCAATTTCATAAAACTTGTTTTGATGTGATACAATGCAATCAAAACTTGTTTTGGTGCGACATAGTAGACCCATGACTCGTATCTAACCAAAAGGGTGTAAAGTGGCTCCTCAATTCAAATTCTAGACCTCCATACATATGAAAATCTAACGAAATTACAAAATTCAATCGAGTAATATCCTCGACTTCCATATTATTCATTTCATTTATTTCTTCACTACCATCACCCTCAAGCCAATATTTCAAATGCTCAACCTACTATCTCCATGAAGGATACAACCAAAATAATTTAATACAATGACAAAAAAAATTCCAAAATGTCTGATATTGGATATAAGAAACCCGCCATCTCCCTTATTTCTCTATTTTAGAAGGATCTCTCCCTAGACAAGAATTGTATTTCTATTTTATATCTAACATTACTAATGTTGCTTGTTGTTGAAATGGATGAGTTACAGGACTCGGACATGGCCTATAAAATATCCCAAAAACAAAAGGAGTAGGTAATTGATCTAAGCCTTGACCGGGAGGAAGCTACAGAGCTCGACGCATATATTGGTATTCCTAGGCCCATTTATGGAGATACTAGATGTTGCATTGATGCAAGAATAGTTTACAAATGGGGATATTTGTATCAAATGTTCATAGAAGAGACCTTCCCAGAGCTACCACTCCTCCTCAGTCACACCAACCCTAATGCTGGTGTAATCTATCAAGAAATCACAACTACACAGGGTGGTTGTCAAACCTATTGTATTTCCTTGTGCAGAGGACATCTCTTGGCTCATTAGCTGGGAAGATGTTGATAACTAGTTGATCATAGACACCAATAGAAAATCCATTGCTTCATTCCAAACATCATCCTTAGATGTATGTTGTGAATTCCCACCAGTTGAAGTAGACCTTGATGATGACTAGATGTTGCAATTCCCTTTGAATTGTAGGGACCTTATACAGATTTTGTGGGTGAACCCAAAATCCTTCAAGGCCAAAAGGACCAAAATATATCCCACCGACCTTTTAAGGACTCCTTTCAAGATTATAGTGACCCTCATCAACAGACTATATGAGAAGGAGCATACCACTTAGTTTAGGGAGTCTTGGGTCTTGACAATATATACAATCGCAAAAACAAGCACCATTTTTAATTTGGGTGACATTTTGTTAGCTTCCATTGGGTAGGCCATCTCCAAGGCCAAACATACAACCCCAAGCGCACACCCAAAATTCTTTATGTCATCATACCTTCTGGATATTACCTATGTGGTCAACCATTTCCCTAGAATGGGATGGAAGTGGCAATTGAGTGAGGCTCCCATTCACATTTACTGTCAAAACCTATGGAAGCAGTGATACATAATTCATTACATGCACATTTTCAAGCAATTTGTAGCTCCACTTTATCAATTGATCTTTTGTGCGCTCATGAAGTGTATGTCAGAAAAATCCATGCAGACGATTAGAGAAATCGGTGACTAGTGTGTCATCGAATAAGGGACATACATCAAATATTTGTAATCTACCAAAGCTCCACATTTTCTCCCAAAGTTCAATCCTGATAATCTACCGTTTTAGGAAGTGGCCTACTAAACCTTTATGCACAGATTCAAAGAAACACTTTCTTGAGATAAGGAATCCTTGTGGACTCCATTGCTTTTCAATGTGGGAGCCTATAGATTTAAACATGTCAAAGAAGAGGTGGTTAAGGTAGAGACTTTAGCTAGTTTCCATTTTGGTGAAGACGGGTTCAGAAGGCACGATCCTCTAGATGTGGCCATCCAACATTATTAAGCTTGCAAGTATAGATGGCCTTACTAGAACGAGGTATGGAAAGATGAAGAAATCTATAGAAGGGCCATATACTTGGAAGAGGTAACCTTCAATATGGGTGGCAGATCCAGAGACAATAAGGACAAATAAAAGAACCAATAGAAAAGGAGGGAAGGGATAATAAACAAGTTGAGAAAGAAAGAATGGAAAGGGAAGCTAGAGTAGTAGCAACAATAATGATGACGGAAAATGTGAGGTTATAAAAGGAAGTTGAAGCATTGAGGCTTCAACAGGAAGATGAAAGAAAGAGAAAACAAGAAGAAGAGAGGACTTTTATAAGAAAAATCCATTCATTAGGGTAGATCACACCTATCCGGATGTGAAGCCAGTTACAACCTCTTTGATAGCTCAACATAAGGCAGAGACTACCCGCACCTTATATGGTCATTTGTCTGAGGCAATGAAAAGGGGGAAAAGGAGAGGTGAAAGACTCATGAATAGTCTCTCTTAGGACCACCCAACATGTGTATTGTCCTCCCTCATCTTCCTGGGTGGCCAAAATTGCCTGGGGGTGAAAATTATAGACAAGGGGATGAAAAAAAAAGCTTGTCGATTTTTAGGACAAAAAACTAATAAAAGTGAACAAAAAGTTGTTCGCTCCCTTAAGGAATTAGGAAAAGGTCTGAGATTGGCTCTCAGGGTTCCAAAGAATAGCCCGGTGGATGGCTTATACAAAATTAATGAAAAACAAGAGTCAAAACTCCTTTAATAAGCTACAATTAGGTATTTTAAGGTGGTTGTAAGTGATGAACAACAAGTTGTTCAAGACTCGTAACGCTCAGAATGGCTCAGTATTGCCCAGAATTGCTTGGAAATTGGTCCAAAGACTTTTCAGGGTCTAAAAGGGGATCTAGAAATAAAATAACAACCCTTTAGTAAGATATAACAGTTATGCAATGAGGATGTAATTAGCTACAACTTATATTCACCGAGGTATGGGGTGGACTAACAAAAGATGAGACTTTAAAAAATGTATTTAATTGTGATTTCTAAGTTATTTAAACACAAGAAGTGGTTACCATACCATTTTGAAGGCCTTATCGATCAGGAAAACACCTATTATCCTGCAATTGTTCCACTTAATACAAAAAGAGTGAGCTTAGGTATATCACGTGGCTAGAACGAAGAGTGCCCCATGCAGTTCATAGAAGGAGGAATTAGCCCCTTCTTGTCACTAGCACTTTTAGGCTCTTAAACCTGCTTGGATGGAAGAAGGATACTTGCACAAAGGAAGAGGCTCAAGACCCCCCCAAGGGATTTTTAGCTAAGCTTACCCAAGCAGAGTAGTATTCCAACCAAGCTAATCTAATCAACTTCTTGACTGTGTGATTTACTAGAGAAAATCAAGATCATTCGATTGATACCAAGTAGACAAACTATGAGGGGATCCTACTGAAAATTCCCTGTCTTTCACTCTTAGTAATCTAGAAACTGAAATTGCATGAATTGAAATACCAAGCCATCCACATGGAGAGATCATGTCTTTCTTTCGCAAGTGTGTCTCCTGGTCAACAAAAATTGAAATCTATATAACTTATATAAGATTAAAATATATGTATAAATATATATTTAATAGCTAGATAATATAGTGTTTTTGGTTTTTGTGTTTCGTCGGGTAGACGCCTGGATTTGTTTTCAAGTTTTTTGCATGTTTTTGGTGTTTTTTGTTTGCTAATTTTGAATGGCTCCTTTAGGGGAAACAACCTGAAAATTTAAAAAGGAGAAGATAAACAATGTAAGTGAACACGAGTTCACCCTCCCTACTAAACTTGACGTTAATCACAATAGGTATGATGGTGGGGAAACCCAACCATCACCTAATCACAAAGTTATGCGCATTTTTTCCTTCGTCTCGGGTGGCATGGTATTCGAATAAATTCAATCAAAGATATCCTAAAAAGTTACGCTATTCAACCCAAAGAAATGTGGTTGAAGCTCTTTGTGGACCGCATAACCGCCATATGCATTAGAGCCTCAACTAGTTTTTTGTTTGGCGAATTGAAATTATCTAATAAAATTAAATTGAATGATAATATACAAAGAGAAAATTCAGATTGTTTATGAACATAAAATTACATGAAAACACATGTTTTTCTCTACACAAACATGGTATAATTACACTGAAACATGTGCAAAGTTTGTGAAACTAAATGAAATCAGAATAACTATGAAATTGAGAGTGGGAGAAGGATTTTACAGTTTTTTCCTGATGTTTTTGTTTACTATCATGTTGGCCTCTTTGCCTCAAACAGGTCTTCAGTTGGCTCCCTACCACTTATGAGAAGCAGAATAGGTAACCGGTTAACTCCTAACATGCAAGCAATGAAATTTTAGTGATTTTCAATAACATAATTGAACTAAATAAAATGGAAAATTATAAATTACAGCTATGTATGATCCAAAAATGAGAGGTTTTATTGACAAAACTGCAAGTTAAGTTTATGTACTTTATTTGTCGAATTGATAAGAATGTGAATTACATAAACTCTACGAATTGTTGCGGAATAACAATTATGACATTTACTTGATGCTAATAAATGTTTAAAGAGTTCAATCTTCATAAACCTTGCTACAAATAAGAGAAGATAACAACAAAACAAGAAAGAGAAATAGACACAAGAAATTGTTAACGGAGTTCACCAATCTTTGCCTACGTCTTCAGGCCCACTTCCAAGTGGAGGACCTCTTTATTGCTCTTCAAATGCTCAAGTTCTCTTTACAATGGCTCTTTGTTGTTACAAAAGGATTATGATCTGTTGTACAATACCTCCTTGTTCAAATACATACATGCCTCAACAACCTCCTCTCAAAACATGACTCAATGCCCCACAAAACATGAGAAATGGATAAATTACATAAGATACTCCTCCAAATCCCTGCACACAAAAGTCCCCTCTCAAGCTCAATAAGCCCAGTTTATATAGATTTTAGGCTCAGACGAGGAAGCCCAATTTCCCACAAGAATCTGGCCTCTTTTTGGGATCAAATCCCCCTTCAAATAGCCAAAATATCCTCAAAAATGCCCAATCTAGGCCAAGCTATAGGGAAATAAACCCAAATGTGCATAAAAAATCAAAATAAGCCCAAGAGGGTTGGGCGCGCACGCAAATATAGGTCACATGGTAATAAGGTGGCCAAACACCAACCCTTTGGGCTACGCGCTGGCCCCTAGCCCTCAAACAAAGTTCATGTGGTGCTTTTACATGGGACCGTGCCCACAAATTGTGCCCAACATATGGTTATAGCCTCGATTTGTATGGTGGAGGGTGCTACCAATGCGTGTTTAGGTGGTTAAGAGAAAGGTGCCACCTTTGTTGACTGGTATGGTGGAGCGTGCCCGCAATTATGGTGCTATGGGGTGCATAGATCCACGCACCCCAGCCCCCTTCCACCTTCTTTCACCATTGCAATTTACATAGTATGAAATGGGTGGTAGTAATCAACACCAAAGCATGGTGTGCTGGTAAATGACCTCTCCCAAAGCATTTCTCTAGTAATGGGTCATGGGTTCGAATCCCATGAACCCCAACAAACTTTTAAAATTGCCATCCAGTGATAGGGTGTCACGTGGCAGCCCACGTCTAGGCCAAGTGGCACCTCTTCATTTGCCTGCATAGTGCCACATGTCAACTTCTGAGTGGATCTGCCTTGTGCCCAGTCAAACTACTATTGTGTTGCAACATGTCTCAATGCTATGTCAGCATGGTGATGTCATGCTGACGTCAGCATTGACTTTTTGCCTATTGACTTGTTGACTTTTTACCTGTTTGAGAAAACGGTCAGAGTCTGATAACTCTCACATACAACGTCCGTTTGAGAAAGTAAATATATGGCTAGAATTAGAGAGACGAGACGGTCACAATGGAATTGGTTTCATTCAATTCCGAGAAATTTCATTTTTGAGCATTTTTTGGACTTGGGGAGCCTCTTGGATCATTCCTCCCCACTTGGAAGCTTTTGGACCACCAAAAGTCTAGTTTTACTCAGGTAATAAGTGAGGGTATTGCCTCCCCAATTGTCTTGTATCATCCATCCTTTATGATGGGACAATGATCACCTGACTAATCACAACAAACATAAAAACTAAGATAACATTGTTTATCAAAGTAATCATCCCATTTATTGCACAATCATCTACATTATTTGTCTCATTTAGCAGCCATACACCACTGAATAGCAGGAAACTAAACAAAAATACTGAATATGCGAATGAGAATGAAAAAACATGCTTCCCCTTCTGAATAGGAACAGTAAGCAGCTAAACCTCATGTTGTACTTCTTGTGACACTTCATGATTGTTAGAAGCATATTGAACCATCTCATGTTTAGCATCACTAACTTCCCAATTTGTTACAGACATAAGTGTTAAACTTTTTCTTGCATTTACCATTCTTTTTAACTGCCCTATAGTTGCAAAAGATCTGTCATTTTTTATGAGGTGAGCATGAACAATGTACTCTTTCCCATATTTCTTGAAGCAACATTTATTTTCCTCCCTGTAGAATATGGATTTTCTATCATAAAGGTATGGGCTTCCCAGGACAATTCCACATATGTCCAGTGGCACTATATCAAGCTCTACTTCATCAACATAATTAGAAGTGATTGCAAACTTAATTTTACATTGCTTGGTTACTTGCAAATTATTATCACCACATATCCATCCCAATGGATATGGTCTAGGATGTGGCTTAGTTTCAAGTCCCAAATTATTTACAACCTCTTCACTAATTAAATTGGCTTGTGATCCACTGTCTACAAGAGTATCAATTTTAACATTATTTGTTATGACCCTTATGTGGAAAAGTTCACCCCTTTTGCACTCATCATTTACAACATCTAAATTAGAAGAGCTAGTACTTGCAACAAAATTTATACCTCAGATTCCCATAGCTACAATTTTTGTCTCATCACCGGAGTCTGATCCCAGATCCACTTGAATTGTTGCAGTTGTGGTATTCTTTCTCTCTTGATTGGCATACTTCTTTGGCTTCAACTCAGGATGTAAGATCCAACAATGATCTTCATCATGGCCTACCTTCCTGCAATGCTTGCAAGTAGGCTTCTCCTTTCTTGTTGTGGCCAACTTCTTCTCTTTCTCTTTTCTTTTCTCTGAATCCTTTCCTTGCCAAGTATATGTAGAAACACTATCACCAACATTCCCTTTATTTGATTCAATGTGAATGGCTTGTACACATACTTCATCAAAGTTAGAAGGATTTATTATAAGAATAGTGTGCTTGAGATAAGAATGTAAACCACCAATATATTTTAGGAGTGTCTCTTGTGTATATAAAGGAATACCCAAATTTAATGTTTTCTTATGAAATGTTTGAGTATAATCTTGTACACTTTGATTCTTAGCTTGCCTTAAACTTTGTCAATTCATCATTTCCTGTTGCATGTATGCTAATGGATAAAACTGTTTCTTCAATGTAGTGATAAAATCATTCCAGGAAGAGATTGTTTTACCATTTTTCTTGAGATCATCTTTAGTTTTGCTTTCCCACCATATGAGAGTTGTGCCTCCCAATTTGAGACTTGCAAGTTGGATCTTTGTTTCATCATCAACAATCGTTTGTATCCTGCAATATACTTCAAGTTGTCTAGCCCAATTATCTAGCTTTTCTGCATCTAATTCAACATCATAAGTGGGTAAATTAAACTTGACATCAAGCTTTAATAAAGGCATATCATAAGAATGATGAGTTTTTTTAGGTTACTTATCATTGGAGGAATGTACACTTGCTTCACTTGTAGATGATGAGGATCAAGGGGAAGAAGATTCTGAAGGTCCACCACCTCCAACTCCTCCTTCTGCTCTTTCGAAAGATTCGCCTTCTTCAACCTTTGGAATTCTTCGTTGTCCTCTTTCATGGTAAAGTTCCTCTACCATGGCTTTCATCAATTGAAAATCCTCGAAGAAATTGTCCTCAAAAGCATAAGGACCTAACTTCCTCGGTGAAGACATCTCTTGTTTATGAGGTCTCCTTTGAATCTCTGGATTAAAAACCTCAAGTTGGCCTTCTCCTCACTTGAGTTTGGCTCTGGTGAGCATCCAATGCTTTCAATTCCTGTCAAACCTTCAAAACCAAATGCTCTGATACCTTTAAACTTGATCCAAAAATGAGAGGTTTTACTAACAAAACTACAAGTTAAGTTTATGTACTTTATGCATCAGATCAATAAGAATGTGAATTACATAAACTCTATGAATTGTTGCGTAATAACAATTATGACATTTACTTGATGCTCATAAATGATTAAAGAGTTCAGTCATCATAAACCTTGCTGCAAATAAGAGAAGATAACAGAAAAACAAGAAAGAGAAATAGACACAAGAACTTGTTAATGGAGTTCACCAATCTTTGGCTACGTCTCCGGGCCCGCTTCCAAGTGGAGGACCTCTTTATTGCTCTTCAAATATTCAAGTTATCTTTACAATGGCTCTTTGCTATTACAAAAGGCTTCTGATCTGTTGTACAAGACCTCCTTGTTCATATACATACATGCCTCAATAACCTCATCTCAAAACATGACTCAATGCCCCTCAAAACATGAGAAATGGGTAAACTACATAAGCTGCTCCTCCAAATCCCTGCACACAAAAGTCTCCTCTCCAGCTCAATAAGCCTGGTTTATATAGTTTTTAGGCTCAGATGAGGAATCCCAACTTCCCACAAGAATCTGGCCTCTTTTTGGGATCAAATCCCCCTTCAAATGGCCAAAATATCCTCAAAAAATGCCCAATCTGGGCCAAACTATAGGGAAATAAACCCAATTGTGCATAAAAAATCAAAATAAGTCCAAGAGGGTTGGGCGCGCACGCAAATATAGGTCACATGGTAATAAGTTGGCCAAGCTCCAGCCCTTTGGGCTACGTGTTGGCCCCTATCCATCAAACAAAGGTCATGTGGCGCTTTTACATGGGACCGCGCCCACAAATCGCGCCCAACATATGGTTATAGCCCTAATTTGTATGGTGGAGGGTGCTACCAATGCGTGCTTGGGTGGTTAAGGGAAAGACGCCCCCTTTTTTTACTAGTATGGTGGAGTGTGCCCGCAGTTATGGTGATATGGGGTGTATAGATCCACGGGTTGGGGCTTGGCCCCAACCCCCTTCCGCCTTCTTTCACCATTGCAATTTACATAGTATGAAATGGGTGGTAGTAATAAACACCAAATCATGGCGCGCAAGTAAAGGACCTCTTCCAAATCATTTCTTGAGTAATGGGTCATGGGTTTGAATCCCATGAACCCCAACAAACGTTTAAAAGTGCCATCCAATGATAGGGTGCCACGTGGCAACCCACGTATGGGCCACTTGGAACCTTTTCATTTGCCTGCATAGTGCCACATGTCAAATTCTGAATGGATTTGCCCTGTGCCTAGTCAAACTGTTGTTGTACTGCCACATGTCTCAATGCTACGTCAACATGGTGATGTCATGCTGATGTCATCATTGACTTTTTATCTGTTGACTTTTTACCTATTTGACAAAACGGTCAGAGTGTGATAACTATCGCATACAACATCTATTTGAGAAAGTAAATATATGTCTGGAATTAGCGCGACGATCCGGTCGCAATGGAATTGGTTTCATTCAATTCCGAGAACTTTCATTTTTGAGCATTTTTTGGACCTAAGGAGCCTCCTAGATCAATGTAACAACCAACTAAGATGGTTATCTTGGAAGGGTAAATTGATCAAAATGGTCAATTTTCCTAATTAGGACAACAATATAAATGACGGAAATTTTTAAGTTAAAAGAAGAATGAAATGAGATGAAGTAGACAACAATAATCAACAAAGCAAAGAGGGTTTTGAGGGCTATCCTAAGGTACCCCTAGACCTCCTAAACACTAACTATCGCTGAAATACTTAGATCCTTTAGGAAATCTGCACAAAACCACTTTAAACAATTTAATTGTATTTGTTATTAATGAAAACTAGCAAGCTAAACCGAAGGAAGCAACAAGAAATACCTAGCTAATTAATCCCTCCTGGAGATAGCTAACATAAAAAGTATTTACTACTACCCCTCAACCCTTAAATAACAATCAGACAAGTGCAACAACGAAAGGAGAACAAGTACAAACAAACACTAAGACTCTTTAGAGAAAATTCAGCAGAGCTTTTATGCATTATTCAACAAGCCTCCATTTGTACAAAGTCTTCCTCTTATTTATAAAGGAGAGGAGAAAGCTAGGGTTAGGTCATAAAACACTCGTCACTTTTGGAAAAGTGACAAGTGGAACAACCCTAAAGTTATTTGTCCTTATCCAAAAGAAATCTAATCAAATTTGATTTGATACATCAGTCACAATATTTTAATCCAAAAAGTGAATCAGTTAAGACAATTGTTTTTACAAAATGTCATTTGGAAAAATGACAAAATTGGTTTGTTACCTCAACATTTGTCTTTGGATTTGTGTCATCCCAATGACACATTGATTGTTGCCATGTTTTTCATATTTAAATGAGGTATCTTCATGGTGTTCAAGGCCATCAATGGACATTGTTGGATTCACTAGAGTGAAGGCCCATGACTTGGGGAAAATTTGAGTTGCTTTGGAGGGCAGGGGTGTTACTGGACAAATCGGTAGGTGCTGATCCACCTAGATCTAGAAAAAAACACACCAGAACATGACGCTTTCCTTAAGTTTTAAATATTGAATTTACTAACTAAAGAGGGATGGGTGACATGCCGTTTAAACGTCGCTTCCTCTCGCTATCGCCATCCTAGCTCTGTTCCGACGCTCATACAATGATGATCCTGCAAAAGAACGCAACCAACCAAACTAATAGCAATAGCATAAACTCAATATAAACCTATGTATGTGATCAAGGAATCATACAATAAAACACAACATGCTTTATAGGAAAGAATCATACTACTGTATCATATTAAATGTGAAAGAGAGATTACAACCATGGCCTTAATGTCGTAAGGTCCCTTCCAACTGTCCTTCGTTCCCCACACACTTTAACTACAAGAATTCTGAGAGCACAGATCTGATAGTATTCACAATCTGTCTTGACAAAGGAAAAACTCAAAACCACTCTAACCAAGCTAATAATTCCAAGCCAAATCCAACTTAGCCAATCTCAAAAGCTCAAAAGCTAACTTTCTCCATGAGAGCTCCTCTCCTTTTATAAGTTGAAGAGGATAAGGTGAGGAGGTTAGGATGATCCCACTAAATCATGAAAGTGAGTAAGATCCAAACCATTCGGATGCCACCTCACCATGGAAGTTTCTCCTTCTAGAAGATTCGAGAAAACGCTCATTTTTTCCACGTGTAAGCATTCTCGCACCCTGCCTATAGAGAAACCTGCGAACCTCTCGCAACCCAGCTATGGTGCAACCTGCGAGAATCAGGCATTCTCGCACCATGCCTATATAGCAACCTACGAACTCCCCTTTTTATAGGGTTTTTACAAAGTAAAATGCAACTTCTTTTCTCAGGAAAAGTTCTTCTCTCTTCTTTCTTCAGGAACTCAGGCCACTGACCCTTCTGAAAGCAACAAATAGGTTTACATCATTAACGTTCATAGGGATGACGAAAATAATGTGTAATAGAGAGCCCCCCAAAGTATGAAGTTAGAACAGAGTGATAGCTAATATACTTTGTTGAGTGTGTGTAGGGAACAAGGAACAGTCGGTTGGAAACCTGCCAACAAACAAGGAAATACAGTACAATAATATATCATCACTGAGGTAGGCATTCCCATACTCAGAATACAAATGACTCAGAGCATAAATGATGACATGAAAATATCCATGTCAAGTAAGACAAGGGCATGGCCACCAAACATACACCGTGGATCCATGCCATTATGAATCAAATCTGAACATAGCCACCAAAAATACACTGTGGATCTATGTGTTAAGGACTCAAATTTGAACATAGCCACCAGACATACACTGTGGATCTATGCAACAGTACAAATTGAAAATACTCCAATGCAACCTGAATCTATTAGAAACGATCCAGGGTTTTCATCTCCACCACTCTATAGTACGAATCTAACCATGTGAATACATGTGTCGAAGTCAATCATGGTAGAAACCACTTGATTACCGGTCAATGATGAGAACCGTTAACAAGTGCGAGGGAAATCACCATTAATGTCAATGACTCCCAAGGTACACTAGTACAATCCAACGAATGTGAATTAATGAGCTAAAGTCAAACACTCAGCGGAATCTTTCGATCAGGGGTCAATAATGAAAACCGACTGTCAAAAGTGAGAAAACCTGCCATTGAGGCATGCAAGTTCCAAGGTACCAATTGGTTTCTAAGTCTAATTCCTGGATACTGAGTTGAAGTCGACAGGAAAATACTCGTCACAAGAGGGCCTTAATGTATCCCACATCAATGACACAAAAAAAGTAACAAGATTTGATGTAGATCAGAGTAACAAGTGATTCAAGACTGACTCAGGGATGACCGACGCAATAGAAGGCTTTAAGGACTGCAGAAATGGCCAATGCAATAGAAGGACTTCTGGGTTGAACTTATTTTTTGAACATATTGACGACACGACAACTTTCTTGGAAACACTGACTCAACAATAGGGATCATAGACCAATTTGTAATCTAGACACAAGGCGAGTGAAAGGGTGTCATGTTCAAAAGTGACTCTTCCACAGAATACAGGTTTAGATGCATTTCTTTCCAAATTTTTCCCCCACCATTTCTAGTGAGTACCTCTTTATTTTTACGCAAGCTTGAGGAGGATAACATATGCTTGTAATGTAAGCTCATCCTTCGGACGAGTCCCTCAGAATATGTTTAACGAACCCTAGGAAGGAGTGGTTTGGTCCCATAAGGGCCTTTCGATGTTTGTTTAATGAGTCCAAAGATAGAAAACTCGGGGGTTTTTCATGTTTTGAGAGTCTGAAAACACTTAAAGAGAACTCTCTCAGTTCCTTTTCCGTAAAGTAGTCTGATGAGACCGAAAAAGAGATAAACTATCGCTCAACGGACATTTTCTTCAAATACTTTAACGAGCGTGAAGAGAACAAGGTCGCTCAGCAACCTTTTCATGTTTAGAGTCTAAAAAGAGCTTAAAGGAAACTCCAAGGGGTTCCTTTTTCATATAACCTTTACGAGTCCGAAAAAGTGATAAAAGTATACTCGGTTACATTCTCATTGATTTGCAAGAACGAGAAAGAACAAAGACTAAGCTCGGTAACTTATTCTCATGTATTTACGAGCATGAGAAAGAACAAAGACTAAGCTCGGGATTGTTTTCATTTTTACGCAAGCTTTAAAACAAAACAAAACTATGCTTGGACTTGGTTTCATGATTTACGCAAGCTTGAACCAGAGGAAACTATGCTTGAGGTAGGTGGTTTCATTTTTACACAAGCTTGAACCATAGAAAACTATGCTTGGAGTTCCCAACGCATTATCCATGAATTCTCATGGTTGGTACTTAGCCCCCAATTTAAGAAGCTAGCAGCTCAACTTCAACATGAAGTCCAGAGGCTAAGGAAAATGCCCCCCAAGCTTCGTTTCATCCAACTGCAAAGGAGAATGAAATGAAGCTCCAAATACTAGACGAAGGACTTGAATCAAATAAAGAGGGGAAAAACTATTTCATTTTTTAAAGAGCTTGACATAGAAACAAGAACTATGCTCGTAACCTCTATTTCATTTTTTAACGAGGTTTCCATAGAGACGAAAAAACTATCCTCGTAAGTGGTTTCATTTTTTAACGAGCTTGAAATTAGAAAACTATGCTCAAAGACC
>JASDQU010750348.1:16288-37456 GCA_032191745.1 Picea mariana
TTATTGATGTCAACATGTAGACAAGGCATGCTCTACGTCAATAGTCAATGTGACTATTTCTCCACATCAATTTCTCCCATGAATAGACATCAATCACATCAATGTGATTATCTCTCCCCCTTTGACATCAATGGAAAAGGGCCATTCTTCTCTTTGGGGCTGCTCCTCCTATCTTTTTTCCGCTATATAATCTCTCCCCTTTTGAACAAGGGATATCAATCTGATGTAATGTTGAAAATACATCGAACATACATCGAAAATACATCAAACATACCATGTTTATCAGGATATTCTTGTGAATATCTTGTGGAGTATTGATGGAGAGCTTCTTGTGAGAGCATCCTATTGGCGTGAAACTCTTGAGCATGATTGAAGATCTATTTTGAGGAAGAGAGCGAGAGGAGGATCTCATGGACGCATCAAAGTTTCGGCAATGTCGGAGATCTTGACGGAAAAAGTATTAGATTCACAGAAAAACCCTATTTTTTGATGTCCACGCGGGCTGTCTGTGTATAGGGTGCATGTACACATGGGCTGACTGTGTACAGGGAGTGTGGAGTGGATAAAATCATGTAGATTTATATTTGAGCTGGTGCCAATCTCTTGAATGATGAGGTAGGTTCCAGATCTTCATTCTATGGCCTCAGATTTATCAATGAGACACTGGTATGGTTACATTATTGTCTTGATGGATACTATTGTTTGATGTGTTGTGAATACATCTAACTGGTTATAAATGACAATAATGGGTAATGAATAAATGTTGAATGCTAATTGACTAATTTTTGTATAAGAGGGAAGTTTTGGGAAAAAGAGTCCCTCACTCATTCACCCCCCCCCCTTCTAAGTGTGGTAGGTGTGTCCAACAATTACAATCATACATGTAAACCAAAAAGATGTACATATATGTAGATATGTTGGTGCTGAAACACCATGCTAAAACACCTAGCTAAAAAATGCATGAAGAAAAATATGCATAATTAATAAGAATGAATGCAGACATGTTGGTACTGAAACACACTTCACACATGAAGAAGACTATGCATACTTAATAAGAATGAATGCAAATATGTTGGTGCTGAAAAACTGTGTTGAAACACGCACGAAGAAGACTATGGCCCCACCGATTACTCTCCTCATGGAATCTGGATCTAACATATCCAAATGGAAGAGTTACTCCACCATTTTCATCCATGGTCATCAATAATAAGCATCTATTAACGGATGGTACTAATAACAATGATTGGACATTTGAACGTGATCGCCACCTCATATTTTACTTGCTTCTAGTAAGTGCACGCATGTACGTGTCCATGGTTTACATGTATGAATGTGTTTGATATGACACTATGAAATAATGATTGCTCCATTCCCTTCAACATCACCAACAGACGACCAATACCGCCAGTTGGGGGGTATCCCATCATCCCTGAATAATTTTTTAATTAACCAACCATTTCCATAAACATTCAATCAACATGGTTTCTAGGTTGATTTTTCCCACGAAATTTGAATCACCACCGCCTTTCCAAAAATACCAAAATATATCCTTCCCATGTTCCTACACGCTCATGCATGTTGAAGCTCTTGGGTCTATGTTGGGAATTTTGAACCTAAAACTCCTTTGCAAACTGTAACAACTAATTACATAGAAGAACGTTCAACATGGGAGGATTTTCAGTGCATCATGAACCAATAACCCTTGATGCTCTATGTCAATGCCAAGAAATCTACACAATATTTGAAGACGTAGGGTGGGTACCATATTTCGAGAGGTTGGAGAAGTTTGACAATGATATTTCCCTAGAATTCACCCATAATTTAATAGGAACCCATTCACATGTTAGAGGTTTGGAGATTAATGTAAAAAAGGTGGTTGTATCCTCTATTACGGGGATTCCCAAGACTGGAAGAAAATGGTTTGGATGAAGGAAATCCATTCCTAATGAAAAGACCAATTTCTTGGAGGAAGGAGAGAGAGTGCAGCCTAGAGGATGTGGCACAAAAATAGAGTCTTTACCTCAACCTTGGGACTAGGTTGTTTTTTTCTTGAAGAAATATATTACATGTGAAGGTGGGTACAAGGTTGTTTACACATATGATTTTGTTTTGTTGTCACACCTTCGTCATGACTCATTGATAACTATGCCTTATTATCTATTAGGGTCTTTGCATAATATGGAACATTATGTAAGACAATGTAGTTTTCCCCAAGGTTCTATCACACACCACTGTCTGATAAAATTAATAGTGTTGAGAGCCTTGGAACTACAAAACTAGACACGAGCTCAATTCATTTCGAGGGAGTAGTATAAGTTGATGAAAATAATGGCAATGAATCAAAAGAGGAGGCATGAAGTAGTGACAAGAGTATTTTAGACAAGGAAAGAGAGGAAAGAGAAGGAATTAATGAAGAGTTGGGACAAGATAATATTATCTAGATTTATTAGTGCAAGCAACCCATCTTTTAGGAGGACAAACTATACCATTAGAGGAGGCTGAAACACATGAAACATTTAAGGAATATTTGTGTCCTGATTTGGGGATATTTATATACTAGTTGGGTATGAGGTGACCCTTATTGATTCCTCATCTTTGGGACTAATCAAAAGAAAGTAAGAGTTGTCTAAGGTATCACAAAGAAAGAAAGCCACTGCCACACAAGAACCAGTGGCTAAGGAAAAAGAAAAATAGAGTGATGAAACACCTGAGAATGCCATTGTAACACAAGAACCAATGGTACCTGATTTAAATATGCAATCTAATAAGGATATACAAGAAGCTATCACTATAACACAAGAACCAGTGATGGATAAGGCTATTGAACCATCCCATCCCAAGAGTACCACTACTACACAAGAACTAGTGGTACCTAATTTAAATCAACAATCAAATGAGGCCACGAAAGAAGCCACTGTCACACAAGAACCAGGGGTTGAGGAAGAGGAATTAACATAACCATATAAAGTCACTATTACACAAGAACCAGTGACATAAGCTCAAATTCCTTTGGAAATCAGTGATGAGGATGAACAAGAAGTTGACCATCAAGACACATAAGATAATACTATATTTTTGTTGGCAAAGTTTGATAAATGGAAGAAATAGGTTCCATGTTTGGAGAAGGAATGATTCCTATGCCAGCCCACAGAAAGGAAATACAAGACCTCAGGGAGAAATACATTGAATCTTTGACGTCTCAGAAATTTAAATGGGAAGAAATGAAGAAGGAATTGGGAGAGTTGAAGAAGCTGCAAGCTAAGTGCCAAATTATGCAACAGGATAAAAATCAAATGTTTAGAAGAAGATTTTTTGAGTTTTAGAATCCCTTGTCCCTCATACTTGGTATTCCTTCATGAAAAATTAACTCTTTTTAAGCTTAAATCTATTAAGGAAGGAAGGCCTTTTAAAATGATTAGTGCCTCTAAGTTTTTAGATACTTTCTCCCAAAGTAATTTCTCAGATCAACATTTTTTGTGTGAGCTTTCTTTGCATGAACATGCCTTCCTATTGGATATAAAATTTAATCATGTTCCCTATGTAGGAGATGTGCAATTGAGAGCCTTCACTTCTTTTTTGGACAATTAGGAAAAAAGATGGAATGCCTTCCACACAATCCCGAAGAATTAAGGAGAAGCAGCATTATGGATTAAGGGTGCACCCCACACTCCTTTTATTGTTTTTAATATAAAATAGACATCTACTCTCTTCATCCTATAGGACTAGAAAAGTGACATACCTTCAAAGGTTTGTAATAGGTTCTTGTGTTAAAACAATTAATGATCAGAAATTGTTTGCATTGGAAGGTAGAAGATTTAGATGAGAAGCATCCTCTCTAGCCTTGAGGACCAAATACCCCTACAGTCGTGATAATTTTACCTATTCCATGTCTCAGGTTCCTAGCTATATTGAGTTCATACAGACTTGTGGTCCATAGTGGTTTGGATTGAAATTTCATTTACCTCTTATTTGGCTGCCAATAGATAAGTATCAACATAAGTACAGATTGACTAAGAAGGATGAAAGGGAATGTTTGGAAGAAGTGATTTATTCTAGGGGATACAAGAATTTAGAACATATTGTTGCATCATCCTACAATATCTCTAATTCACATTGGAAAAGTTCATGCCCCAACTCAGACTCTAATTCTAAGTGAGTGAAGTTGCATGGGGACATGCAATGGTGCAGTTGGGGGGAGATGTTGGGTGCTAAAATTGTCCCTTTTTCCTTATCATTTCTATGCCATTTTGTCATTTTCATCTCATTTTCTTGTATTAATTAACCCCTGGACTGTATTATTTACATTTCCTATGAGAAAATCAATCTTGTTCCCTGGAGTAGGTACAATTCATTATTCATTGTGTTATGTTAACTCATAGTTTACTTGTAAACTAGGATGATGTTTCCTAATTTAGGTAATTACTGATGAATTAATAAGAATGAATGTAGATATGTTGGTGCTAAAACATCATGCTAAAACATGCCCGAAGAAGACTATGGAACCATCGATTAACACTCCTTGGGGATCTAACATATCCATGTGGCAGATGGAGATCTTCTGAAGACTTGAATTAACACAACTTATCTAGGGAATCATGCATCTTTTCGCATCATTGGATAACAATTGGAGAACTGATTTCTAAGTTTCTAATTTTTGTTATTGTAATATTAATAGTCTTTGTTTTAAGAAGTTATGAACAACTTGAGAATCAAAATATTCTCAAGACTGTTTGAACTACTGGTAGTTTCATTCTATTCTAAGGACAGGGCATGGTTTAAAATATGTACATAGTTTTTATGCTAGGGATCTAGTCCTTGTTTTTCCATTGAACACTCGAGAATTAGCATTGTATCTGACAATTTAATCTCTTAATAAGAAGTGGCAATGTTCAGTTGATTTTTTGTTAGTGATTAACTCTTTTTATTTTTTTTATAGGAAACTTTGTTTGGAAGAAAGGGACCACCTCCACACAGAGATCACCTCAATCGATTGTTAATTTTCTCTTCCTATGCATTTCACATGATAAATCAACAACTTAACCTTTGCCTGTAGTCTATATGATTAATGTTGTTGAAGCAGTAATTAATTTTGGATTGATGTTGTTGAATAGATTGCAATTACTATTGTAACAATTTTTTATCTTGAAAGTGTAATATTTCGTGAATGGTTCAGTTAGTCCTTGTCACTTGATGATAAGTATTGTTGTTACATCTCAACCATTTCACGAATGATATCATAGATTAATTTCTCTACTTTTTATTGCCGAGCCAGATCTAGATGGAGGTGTGATTGTTGATTTATGATTTAATGAAATTACAAATTATTTGAAGTGCAAATTTATTCATGCAATCATAGAGTAGATATTTTGAGAGGATTTAACTTCTTGCAAAAGTAATATAGATATTTTAATTAATTTCATCTAAGTGATTTCTTTTCTGCAAGGATTGGTTTAGTGGTGAAGGGTTAATTTAGCAGTTAGATTTAGAATTGTTCAGTGAGAAGGAAATCTATAACAGTTTGAAAAATTATCAAAGTTTGAGTAGGTATTGATTGTCTTGGGTGGTTTCATATGAATTATTAGTGTGAGAAGACTCAATGATTATGCATAGACTGTGCTTGATTTCCTTTGAAATAACCATACTAGATTACAAATAATTTCATAAAACATTTATTGAGAGGCTACATGTAAAGTTTTTTATTCATGACATTCAAATTATAAATGCATTAGAGGAATGTTGGTCTCAGTGGAAATATATGTCCTATGATGACTACGTAGGAATATAGTAGGCAAGTACATAGACTATTTTTCTCTTCACTTATCAATTCATGGCTCATTCCTTTTATGAATACCAAAATGTCTTCTCAAAGAAAATATAAATAAACATAATATATTCTAAATGGCAAAGATTTTTAAGTCATTATACAAAGTGAAAGGAAATAAAAAMACTTTTCCAAGAACCATCAAATATTAAAAGAGAACAATAATAATTATGAAAAACACATTTAATTCATTGATTATAACCAAATCCATATATTAACTTATTAAACATAATGCCATATTTTTCTCAAATAATCATAATAAAATATGAAAAAAAGTTTTTKAACTCAACAAAGKTGTTTAACTTAAACCCAAACCCCATGAATCAATGGAAATAAAATGAAACCAATCAAGATGCTACAAAGGGCTCAATCCTCAGTCAAGCATCAAATGAGAACTATAAGCATTCAAGGGACTAACACAATCTTTAATCAAAATAAAATCAAACTTCCAAAGTTGAAAAAATGGTCCAAATGAAAACAACAAACAAACCATTAAAATTTTCCAAGATATCAAAGTTACAAATCCAAGAAGTTTTATGCACTTGAGTCTTGAATGAGCCCATTCTTTCTTAGCGAAAGTCTTGTCTATTAGTTATTTATCCTTTAATACTAGGACACTATCTATGTGAAGAGATAGGTCTCAACTTCAACAAATGCCAGCTTCATTTCCTATCACAAATAGGAAGAAGGGAATGTCTTAGTTAACTATAAAGCCATCAAACTTAAAATAGATTGGATCAAATAAATGTAGCTTCAATGTTACATTGTTTAATACAAAATATAGAACCTATTTTTACCTTAAATGGAATCTCAAATTTATAGATGGTAATCTTGCTCCCATAAAGAATTACCTTTTTCCAATGTACTCCAAAAATAGAGGAACAATTAAGTCAATAAACTAAAAAGAATCACATCTCATGTTCTATTCCATTCATTATTTATACAACACCAATCAACAATGGAACATGTAAGTCAAAATAAGAGTCCCCTCATGTATATTGGTTTATATAGCATCTTGGGGTATATTAATATCCTATTCACATCAGCATGCCGACCCTCATTTTCTATATTCTCAGTAGGAAACTCTATAGATGAACTATTATTATGAGCCTCCAAAAGATTATCTTCCATATCAAGTTCATTAGAGGAATTGTTTGTGTTGTATTCTCCCCTTCTATCACAATTTGATCGCCAAAGAGCTAGTCCTCTATCGAATGGAATATTGTTTATGTCATACTTTGTTACATATAATATTAAGCATGTATCCATATGTTTATCAAGATTGTTCCTCAACTTTGACTTCAAGAATTATAGTGCACTAAACAATCTCTCATCCTCCACCAATCCTGAAATCATGGTTTGACATAAATCTATTAATTTGAAATATTCTGACATGTTTTCTTTTGGGTATTGACTTTCACCTAATTTAGTCCATAATCTTGTTATTGCACAATGTTATATAGGTTTCTCCAAACCACAATATTGAGCTAAAATTGTTTGACCAAATATATTTTCTTATTGATACAACTTTGATGAATCTAATATACCTTCAATCTCTTCTCCTTGTACATTGTGATTCTTTTCAAATTGGTGCACTAAATTTTTTATTTTTTCTAAAAATTCAACTCTTTTAGCATCTCTATTGTGTTCAAGGATCCAATATTGAGGGCATACCACAGACATGGCCTCCAATAATTCATCTCAAGGAAATTGTTCCCTTATCTCCGATGGTAGTGATTTTGCAATTTCTATTAAGTTGCGCTTCAATGAAATCACAACATTGTTGAATTGGTCTCTTGACACATGATACTCTTCAGTGATTTGTCCCATCTTAATAACATAATGAATTGGAACCATATACCCATGCACTACCATTCATAGTATTCCTTTTCCATCAAACTTCAAATAATTTTCAATGTTTTATATTTCGATGATAATAGTCAAGCCTTTAAACACTGGACCTATGAAAGACTCTAGCATTGTATACAAATTATCCAATTGAATACATGCTAATTTTATTTTATGTATGTATTTTGCAGTATACATTGTGAGACTCTAAGACATTTTCATAAGGACATTCATTTCATAAAGCATAGGATGAATTCGATCCAATGTTAATAATGTCTCTATATCAATTAATAGAAAGATGAGATCTTGAGCTTTGTCTACACTGAAGTGATGTTCATACATCACCCCTACCAAGGATTGGTACTCACTAAATAGTATTTGAGCTAGTCCATTCAATGAGATCTATCTTGTATCAACATATTTTAGTAGTTTTTTCCATCCATAACACCCTCAGCAAATTGTTGAAACTCTTTAAATTGCTTGGGACTACGACAAAAGTATGAATGAGTTTGACATACAAGATTTTCAACTTTTGAAATGAGTGGAAACTTTATTACTATTTTAAATGAAAGATTAATTCTATGTTCCATAAAATGAATAATAATCATAAATGGTGAAGTTGATAGTTGTAGTTTGACACAAAGTCCATTCCTTTTCCCTTGCATGATTGTTGTTCCATTTGGTCCGAAACATACCGACATTTTTGCAATCATTAAATGATCCATACCACCAATTTCCTTCAAAGTCTTGATGACAAGTTCATAAATATTTTTAGCTATAGGATTCTCACTCATTTTATGAATCCCAAGTAAATATAAGTGCCTAACATGATCATTAACCATATAAATGCTCATGTAGATCCATGAAGTATTATCAATAGATGTAACTTCATCCAAAGATAATGAAAAAAACCTAGAATTTGCAATCTTCTCTTTCAAATCATCCTTTTCTACTTGAGCTAGATATTTTGCCTATTCCCAACCACTCGTTACTAACCAATGAGAAGATGGAAAATTTGACACTTCAATAAAATATATAAATTTCTTGTAATCTAGATAATCTTTCATAGGCCAAACTCTAGATAATACGTGAAATACATTGCTTAATCGCATCATCTTGGATAACAACTTTCTTTCCATCATCTTTCCAAATAGAGATGTGATGGTTCCTCAACTTTCCTCAAGTTTTTTCTTACTTATTAAGTATTTATTATATTCATCTTCATATTTGACATGTCAACATTCCTCATAATATTTCCATCTGATAATATATTTCTCCTTAGCATTTACAATTTCCTTATTATACACCTTTACTACATGCTTCTCTATTGTATCTAACTTCATCTGCAATTTTACTGTCTTTCCAAGTTTCCAACTACGTATAATGCATATAACTTCTCATGAATCCTCGTTCTCATTTGTTGGAGGTATTAGTTCAATAAATGGAAATTTTAAGACCCATCCTGATTGGAATTGTCTCCCTATGTCCCATTGGCCTTTTTCTCCTTTTCTGTGATTGTAAATGGTTTGTGTTTCCTTCCAAGGAAAAATCTTCAATGTTGTTATTGTCAATTCCTGGTGAATTTTTTTCATTTCAATTTGATCATTAGAGGAACTTATTTCATCATCTATTATATGAATATTAGATGCATTCTCAGAAGAGTTGACATCTCTTTCACCGATGGGTTGCTCAAAAGAGCTTGAATCATGAAGAGAATATTCGTTCTTGGATTGAGGCTTCTGAAAGTATGAAAATACATCCCTCTGTTTTGATGTTTTATTTCCACGATCGTTGTTTGACATCTCACTGGAATTTTCACAATTAGAATTTCAAATTGATTTAGAAACCAAAAGTGAAACATGAATGAGAAAAATAATATAAAATTAGTCATCCATTTGGAAAGTTAACAAAAATGAAAGAGATATATCAATTTTAAGAACTCAATTCTTCTCAACAAAACCAACAATACTTATTTAAAAAGAAATCACTTCATCATACAACAAGTCATTTTCATCTTCCATATTATTATTGGCTCAAAATAATTCCACATCAATAAAAATCCATTTTTAAAAACTATTTTTCTTGTGATAGGTTGGTTTTAGGTTGATAATATGTTTTGTCTAGAAGTGTGTTCCATGACTCATGAGCAATTGTATGGCGACATTGAGTCTTAGATACAAAGATAGATTGTAAGGTCCATGTTGTTAGACATTTTTCATGTGGATTTTACCACATATTTTTTCTTGGGTTTATCCCATATCCTTGATGTATTACATTGTTACAGAGTATGATGGTCCATTCTTTTCTGTTGGGACCTTTGTATGATATGAGTGATGAGATGTTTCTATTTGTGCCATGTTTTTCTATTATTCCATGTCAAACAGTGACGATTATTTGTACATTCACCTACAAATAATATCTATAGAGTACATTCACATACAAACACATATTACTGATAATATGAACAACAAACTTGTAGATATGAAAGAAATAAACTAGACACGTGTAAGAAGTCTAAAGAATCCTCAAACCCTAATCCTACTGCCTAATCAAATGGATAAAAGTGCCCGGGTTATTGCATCCCAATTGGAGAATGGTTGTGGCATGTATGAATGTACACTCCTCTTTAAACTCTACACCCTCACTCAACTCATCATTCATGCACACTAATTACCTAGCCTCTAGGGATTGGCTACGTTCTCTAAGAATAGACCATGCATTTGTGTAACTAAACTGAACTAAAATATGGACTGATAGAAAAATTAACTGAATTCGCAATTACTAAATCTGGAACAACAATGAACTGAGAGATTTAGTAAACTTTGTTTGGGACCTGGGTTCTTATGTGTTTAGTTATAATTGGGTTGAAATAGTAATATATGGTGGGTTAGGAAAAACCTATAGTGGACTGTGGAAAATTTTGGTTAATTGATTTTCATGGAGAAAAATGGCCATATGGATAACTATCTTTCATTATTTTTCTATTATTAGAATAGTAAGCAGTACAAAATGATATAGGTTATATCAATGGGTTGAGGAAATGTTTTTATGAAATTATAATACCAACAACTTAGTATATTATAAGAAGATGCATATGAAGTGTTTGGAAAAATGTATGCATTAGAATTTTCATTCTTTCTCAATGTTCAACACAAACTCACTCTAGGCATGCCGCAACTTTCTAAAAATATATATAGCTATGTTTATCTCGATGAGTGACATGGTCTTGATAATGCAATATCCACACAGGTACATGCATGCATTTGAATGGAATTTTCTCTATTAAAATGGATTTAGGAATGTGAAATTGTAGCTTTGTGGGAAGAATTGCATTACTTTTTCTTTGGATTATATTCTTGCTTGGAAAGTTAGTATGATCGATGGGTTCTCTATCACTTGTGTGTGGAAACACACAAGCATTGGGATTTGGGAAACATGGTTTTGAAACACCATGTTTCAACACCAGCTTGTGAGAATGATTTAAAAATGCCCAAGTAATTTATCCAAACTGTGGGTAAGCTCAAAAACTTAAACACAATCTACAAAAATACTGATCAACTCCAATCACAAACCCCAACAATCACTCTTCATGACTTGAAACCTCTTCTATCTTGGAGGTTGGGTGGGATCTATCACTAATAAAGATGACACTTTTGCATGGAAACACACAAGTAATGAGTATTAGGAAACATGGTGTTGAAACACCATGTTTCAACACTAGCTTGTGAGAATGATTTAAAAATTCCCAAGTAATCTATCCAAACTATGGGTAATCTCAAAAACTTAAACGTAGTCTACAGAACTACTGATCTACTCTAATCACTAACCCAAACAATCACTCATCATGACCCGAAGCCTCTGTTATCCTGGAGGTTGGGTGGGTTCTATCACTGATTAGGATGATACTTGTGCATGGAAACACACAAACAATGAGCATTGGGAAACATGGTATTGAAACACCATGTTTCAACACCAGGTTGTGAGAATGATTTAAAAAATCCCAGGTAAAATCCAAACTATGGGTAAGCTCAAAAACTTAAACACAAAACTATTGATCTACTCCTATCACTAACCCAAAAAAAAAAATCGTCATGACTTGAAGCCTCTGCTATCCTGGAGTCTGGGTGGGCTCTATCATTGATCATGATGACAGTTATGCATCAAAACACACAAGAAATGAGAATTGGGAAAGACAATGTTGAAACACCTTATTTCAACTCTATCTTGTGAGAATGATTTAAAAACGCCCAGGGAATTTATCCAAATTGTGGGTAAGATAAAAAACTTAAACACATAACTATTGATATACTCCAATCACTAACCCAAACAATCTGATGAAGGAGCATCACTCCACACCATCCATGTGCCAGCCAGCCAGCCCACATCAGTGCACGCATTCAATGAGGAGAAGAGGCGTAGCCCTCATTTCAAATTTGAAATTGAATGTAATCAATGTTGTAATGCTGTTAGAGCCATGAAGATGTGGTTTTACGTAGGAATTAGAGTAGAAGGCCTTTAATGGTTTGTAAGGCTGAGATCTAGATCCGATTCTGGACTAGACAACCCATTCATTGTAAACTGAATAGGGTAGGTGAGTTTGGAGGGAAAATCTCGAAGAGAACCCTCATGTAAAAGATATTTTGATCTATTTTGAGTAAGTCTTAGAAGTCTTAGTACGCATAGAAGTAAGATTTGTAGATAGAGAAGGAGTCGAGACTTTGTTATAGTCCGCACTTAGAACACCCTTGTAAAGAGAGGCATTTTTATTAATACAAAACATAGCAATTTTTCCTGCATATGGTCTGTATTGTGTGAATGTCTTTGAGTGTTCAATATATGTTGTACATGTATGTTAGGAATGCATTTGCAAGAATAGATAGGTTCTTCTATCTGTAGAGTTCTTTGATTTCAAGGTTGGAGATCTTTGAGGCTTCATACCAGGAGGGTGTGACAGAACATTGCGAGTTCTAATAGCCAGTGCTTAGAGAGAACTTCCAATTTTGTGGAATTTGGAAAAAGATGTGCTAAGAGGGCACAGCAACTAAAGTCATTAACTTAGGGAGACCTCAAGGTTGCTGAACACCTTGGAGGTAAGACTATGTAGGGAAGACACAGCAGGAAGACAAAATCTTTGAGGAGTTTTGTAGAGCTCTACCAGGAGGGCATTGAGCAGGTGAAAAGAGTGCACAGAGGAACTCTGTTGAGTTTAGGAGAAGATATAATTTCTGAGGAGTTCTGTAGAGATCTACCAGAAGGGCATTGAGCATATGCACTAGTTGCATTGAGAAGGAACTCTATTGTGAGTTAATAAGGGAAACATAACTGCTGAACGTTCTATAGACACTCTTCCAAGAGGGCATTGTGTTAGTGTGAAGATAGGTACAGGAAGAACTCTTTGAGTTCTGGAATTGGAGAAGAGTCCAAGAGAAGGATATTCACAAGGTTGTTGAACACCCTGCAAACTCAGCAATAAGTTTTCTTGAGCAAAGGAGTGTTAGGAGGGCATCAAATTCTCCATTTGAAGGAGAAGGAAAGGGTGAAGTCCCTTAGAGGTTGATGCTACAAGAAAGCTCAGAAGATATAGCACCGAGTTAGTGTGCAGAGACTCTGCAAGGAGCGCAGAAGTCGGAGAATCCTTGGAGGATTAGAAAGGAGAAGCTTAGGAGGAGTAGTGCTTTTACGCATAGGCTATATCTGTAGAGGTCGCAAAGGCAGAAGAAATATTTGGTGAGCTTAGAATCCCAAAAGCTCAAGAGGGACAACGTCTTCGAATATGCAGGTGATACCAACTGTTGTAGGGATCGCAGAGAGAAAATAAGCAAAGGTTGAGGCCTTTGTCATTTGGAGAATTCTTCCAAGTTCAGGAAGAAAGAACATGCTTAGGAAGGAGAACAACTACCATCAAATCAGGCCGAAAAAGAGATATGGGCCATTGAATTTCCACATCCATAAAGCAGCAGGAGAGCACACAGAGTAGGAGAGATCGTGAGCCGTTAGATCTTGCTCAGAATCACTGACAATCATTAGATCAGGTGAAGACACACAGAGTTTAGTCTCTGAAGTGTGCACAAAAGATCAGTAGAAACGGATGGTGGAGACACTTCATCAAAAAGTGTCGAAACCCCATCAACCATTGGATTGGGAAAAGTTGCATGAGGTTTAAACCCTCGTAAGAAAAGGAGAAAAGTCCTGAAAAAGGGTAGGGCCATTGGGATTTTAGCGTTCAGGATTTTGGAGGTCCTAATGACAAGAGGTCGAGACACTCCACAGTGAAAGTCCCGAAATAGCGAAAGAGATCACAGCCGTCCATCTGGAGGAAGGACAGGAGTTACGAGATCACCCATTTTGGGGATTCAGACACCGGGAATCAGAGAAGGAAGTCTTTCAACTTCACAAGTGGCAAAGTCCCAGGAATGATCTGAGTCGTCCATCTGTGGAGGACACGTGGTGGAGATCGGGGAATCCATCGAGATTTTAGATACTGGGGATTCGATATAATAGAGGAGTTGTGTCACAGGAGGTCACAATTCATGAAATAATGAAGTTAACAGGGACCGTCCATCTTAGGAGGACATGTGGCAGCAATCCAGGCTTTCGGGGAAATTCCCAAAAGGAGGGCATTTTGGTATTTCGGCTACCAGGAATGTGAGAGGTAAGAGTTCGAAACTCTTGAACCAGAAAATCTCGAAAGGATCTGAGCCATTGGATCAAGAGGGGATTAGAGCCATTGATCTTCTAAGAGGAGGAGAACCCAGGATTCAATATTTTATCATTTCGGAGTTCGGGACTTCAGGAGTTCCGAAGACAAGGTGATCGATCATTTCGGTGTTTTAAAACCCGAAATCATGAAATGTGAAGAATCGGAAAAAAGCCATTTCGGGATACCGAGATTTAGCATTTTCGGAATCCTGTGGACAAGAGGTCCAAGCATTTCAGTGTTTGGAAACCCAAAATCGCGAAAGGAGGAGAAGGCTGGGACATAGGCATTTCGGCATTTCCCAAATCATCTTTTCGAGAGTCGAGAGGATAGGAGGTCGGGCACTTGCATCGTAAAATCCTGAAATAGGAATGCGGTCATGGGAAGAGTGGTCACATGGACCAAGGTGTAGCCTAGGTGGATAATTTTTTATTAGATCCATTTCAGCGTTTCGTCATTTCGGTGATTAGGAGATCAAGGGCACAGAGGTTCTCGACATCTTAATACAGAGAGTCTCTAAAACCAAATTTTCTTGTCGGGGAAAAAGACACAGACATGTACAGAGGTCGTGGCAGAAAGAGAAGGACCTATGGATCAAGTATTTATGATTCCAGCAGGGAATCAAAAGAGCTGCTTCGGCTCAGGGGGAATTTGAACGATTCTTAGACTGGGAGGTCACGCAGGACCTACTGAGGGTCGACAGGTTCACTGCGTCAGATTGGTATCAGAGCTTGAATCTTGTTTGTAGATTTCAGGCAAGGGAAGCAGGAAGCGAAAGAGCACTCTAGTACACATAAGGTGGTATCAAAGCTTGAATCTTGTTTGTAGATTTTAGGCAATGGAAGATGGAGGTGAAATAACACTCTAATACACATCAAGTGGTATCAGAGCTTGAATCTTGTCTGTAGATTTCAGGCAAGGGAAGCTAGAGGAGAAAGAGCGCTCTGATACAAATCAAGTGGTATCAGAGCGAGAAATTTGTTTGTATATTTCAGGTAGAGAGAAGGCAAAAGAAGACAAAGTACTGGAAGCTTTGTAGATGATTGTTTGCAGGTAGGCAGAAATCAAGAAGATAGTCAGGAGGGTTGTAGGAGAAGCTGGAAACACTCAAGGTTGTAGATTGACAACAGCAGATCTATCAAGAGGGAAAATAGATAGTGAGATGACTACTAAAGGTCATGCATGCAGGGGAGATAAGAACTTCCAGCAGAAGGAGGACGCTGCATGGGATAAATAACTTGCCGAGATTAGTGCGAGGATGGATGAACTTTCATTTGAGATGCGACAGGATGCCAAATCGTGATGGGTATATGAATGGCCCATGAGGACGAAAGAAAAATAGCCAGTCAAGGAGTTGATGGCTAAAAGATAATAGAGGTTGTTAAGAGGATGGTTGAGGCATGCTAAAAACCTCAATGGACCAGAGGAAGTGGTTCAGGTATGTGAACCAGAGACTGGGAAAAATCTCAGTGATGTTGAGGATGACATGGGATCAGCTGAAGATCTCAAGCACTGCCAGGAGAGCAGAGAAGAAATTCCCAATTGCCAGGAAGGAAAAGAGTTGATATTACTGCAGGATCTCACAGACTGTCATGAGGATAGCCAGGGAATTTCACATTGCCAGGAGGATAATGAGATGAGGTCACTGCGGGATCTCATAGACTGCCAGGAGGGCAGCAAAAAAATCCCAATTTTCTAGGTGGGCATGGGAACAGAAGTGAGGCTATCTGAAAGTCTCATGGACTCAGAGGTGATTTTGAATCATCCTGAGGAGTTGACAGAGAATATGAGCTCAGAGATGGATTTGCATCAACAGATGCAGCTGACAGAGAAGGAAGCTCAGAGAAATCTTCTAATGATTGGGGGAATTGGAATATTCCTGCCATTTAGCCAAGATGAGGCAAAATTTGGTGTTACTGATGAAGCAGCGATAGAAAAAGAAATACAGCCAGTTGTGACTGTTGGGAAAGAAGAATTGGAGCAGGTGTTAGATATTTCCCAAGAAAAAGAAGAGGATGAGAATTCTGAGGAATGGCTCAACACATTTAGCTAGGAAGCTGAAAAGAATGCAGCATTGGAGCTTGCAGAAGCAGAAGAAGAAGAGGCAGATAACATGAGATTTGTTGATCTGTGTGAATAGATTGAAGCTCTGAAGAGAAGGGTGATAGTGTAGGGCATGCACATACAACAAGTGAGGTTAGAAATAGATGAAGAGGATGACATGGGAGATCATTGTGATCTGCCCATTTGCATAAAAATTTTGCGGCTGAGGAGACTGCAAGAACAAAGCCAGTCACTGGAACAGTTGGATGAGGTGATCAAGAAGATACAGGAGCTGATGGTCAGGTCAATAGAGATTTCCAACAAGGAGAGGCTGGGCAGAAAATTAGCAGCAGCAGCAGTGCAGCGGAAGTAGCAATAGCAGCAGAAAGATGGAGCAAGGAGACAACTCCAGAAATTTGTTTGGGATCCAGGAGGATTTCAACAGCCAGGGTGGAGATCTCATGAGCAAGAGCTCATGAATTTTTCAACTAAGGAGTATGATGCAAGAGCATCACTCCACACCAGCCATGTGCCATCCATCCATCCCACATCAGCACACACATTCAATGAGGAGAAGAGGTGTAACCCTCATTTCAAATTTGAAATTGAATGTAATCAATGTTGTAAGGTTGTTAGAGACATGAAGCTGTGATTTTACACAGGCATTAGAGTAGAAGTCCTTTAATGGTTTGTAAGGCTAATATCTAGATCTGATTCTAGATTAGACAACCCATTCATTATAAATTGAATAGAGTAGGTGAGTTTGGAGGGAAGAGATCGAAGAGCCCCCTCATGTAAAAAATATTTTGATCTATTTTGAGTAAGTCTTAGAAGTCTTAGTACACATAGAAGTAAGATTGGTAGATAGAGAAGGAGCTGAGACTTTGTCACAGTCCGTGATCAGAACACCCTTGTAAAGAGAGGCATTTTTATTGGTACAAAACAGAGCAGTTTTTCCTGCATATAGTCTGTATTTTGTGAATGTCTTTGAGTGTTCAATATATGTTGTGAATGTATGTTGTAGATGTATGTTAGGAATGCATTTGCAGGAACAGATAAGTTCTTCTATCTATAGAGTTCTTTGATTTCAGGGTTGGAGATCGTTGAGGCTTCATACCAAGAGGGTGTGACAAAACACTGCGTGTTCTGATAGCCAGTGCTTAAAGAGCACTTCCAATTCTACGGAATTTGGACAAAGATGTGCTAAGAGGGAACAGTAGCTGAAGTCATTAACTCATGGAGACCTCAAGGTTGTTGAACACCTTGGAGGCAAGACTATGTAGGGAAGACACAACAAGAAGATAGAATCTTTGAGGAGCTCTGTAGAGCTCTTCCAGAAGGGAATTGAGCAGGTGCAAAGAGTGCACAAAGGAACTCTGTTGAGTTCGGGATAAGAAAAAATCTATGAGGAGTTTTGTAGAGCTTTGCCAGGAGGTAATTGAGCATATGCACTGGTTGCATTGAGAAGGAACTTTGTTGTGAGTTAAGAAGGGAAACATAACTGCTGAACGTTCTATAGACACTCTGCCAGGAGGGCATTGATTTAGTGTGCAGATAGGTACAGGAAGAACTCTTTGAGTTCTGGAATTGGAGAAGAGTCCAAGAGAAGGATCTTCACAGGGTTGCTGAACACCCTGCAGACTCAACAATAAGTTTGCTTGAGAAAAGGAGTGCTAGGAGGGCATCCAATTCTCCATTTGAAGGAGAAGGAAAAGGTGAAGTCCCTTAGAGGTCAAAGCTATAGGAAATCTCAAAAGAGATAGCATCGAGTTAGTGTGCAGAGACTTTGCAAGTAGCGGAGAAGTCGGAGAATCCTTGGAGGATTTGAAAGGAGAAGCTCAGGAGGAGTAGTGCTTTTACGCACAGGTTATATTTACAGAGGTTGCAGAGGCAGGAGAACTATTTGGAGAGCTTAGAATCCCAAAATATTAGGAGGGACATCGTCTTCTAATACGCAGGCGAGAGAAATTGGTGTAGGGCTTGCAGAGGGAAAAGAAGCAAAGGATGAGGCCTTTGGCATTTGGAGAATTCTTCGAAGTTCAGGAAGAAATCGCATGCTCAGGAAGGAGCACAACTATCGTCGTATCAAGCCAAAAAAGAGATCTGGGCCATTGAATTTCCACATCCAAAAAGCATTAGGAGAGCGCACAGAGTAGGAGAGATCATGAGCCATCAGATCTTTCTCAGAATTGCCGAAAACCATTGGATGGGGCGAAGACACACGGATTTTAGTCTGTAAAGTGTGCACAGAAGATGGTAGAAATGAACGATGGAGACACTTCATCAAGAAGTGTCGAAACTCCATCAACCATTGGATTAGGAGAAGTTGCATGAGGTTTAAACCCTCGTAAGAAAATCAGAAAAGTCTTGAAAAAGGGTAGAGCCATCAGGATTTCGGCGTTCAGAATTTTGGAGGTCTTGATGACAAGAGGTCGGGACACTCCATAGTGAAAGTCCCAAAATAGCAAAATAGATCACAGCCATCCATCTGGAGGAAGTAAAAGTGTCGCAAGATCACCCATTTCGGGGACTCATACACTGGGAATCAGAGAAGGAAGTCTTTCGACTTCGCAAGTGGTGAAGTCCTGGAAACGATCTGAGCCATCCATCTGTGGAGGACACATGGTGGAGATCGAGGAGTCCATCAGGATTTCAGACATCGGGGATTTGAGATGACAAAGGAGTTGTGTCACAGGAGGTCACAAGTCATGAAATAGTGAAGTGAACAGGGACCATCCATCTTAGGACAACATGTGGCAGCAATCCAGGCTTTCGAGGAAATTCTCGAAAGGAGGGCATTTCGGTATTTCGGCTACTGAGAATGTGAGAGGTAAGAGTTCGAAACTCTTGAAATCGAAAATCCTGAAAGGATATAAGCCATTGGATCAAGAGGGGCTTAGAATCATTGATCTGCTTAGAGGAGGAGAACCCAGGATTCAAGATTTCAACATTTCAGAGTTCAGGACTTCGGGAGTTCTGAAGACAAGGTAATTGAGCATTTCGGAGTTTGAAAACCTAAAATCGCAAAATGTGAAGAACCGGGAAAAATCCATTTCGAGAAACCATGATTCAACATTTCGAGAATCCTTTGGACAAGAGGTCCAAACATTTCAGCATTTGGAAACTTGAAATCGTGAAAGGAGGAGAAGGTTGGGAAATAGGCATTTCGGCATTTCGCAAATCCGCTTTTCGAGAGTCGAGAGGACAGGAGGTCGGGCGCTTGCATCGTAAAATCCCAAAATAGGACTACGGTCATGGGAAGAGTGGTCACATGGACCAAGGTGTAGCCTAGGGGTATAATTGTTGATTAGATACATTTTGGTGTTTCAGCATTTCGGTGATCGGGAGATCAAGGGGACAGAGGTTCTCAACAACAGGATACAAAGAGTCTTGAAAATTGAATTTTCTTGTCGGGGAAAAAGTCACAGACATGTACAGAGGTCGTGGCAGAAGGAGAAGGACCTGTAGATTAAGTATTTGTGATTCCAGCAGGGAATCAAAAGAGTCGCTTCAGCTCAGGGGGAATTTGAATGATCCTTAGACCAGGAGGTCGCACAGGACCTGTTGAGGGTCAGCAAGGGCACTGCGTCACAATCACTTGTAATGACCTAAAGCCTCTGCTATCCTGGAGGCTAGGTGGGCTCTATAACTAATCAGGATAATCCCTACTAGCATATGCACTTTATGAATGCCCAAAACAACTTTGCTACTAGCAGAGCAGAAAACCTTGAGCCCATAAAAGATAATTTATTGAGATTATCCCTCAAAAGAATGTAATTTGGCAACTTGTGAGGGGAAGGGAGAAGAACTACATGCCATTTTGGTGACATCATCATACTAATCCAAAATTCCATGATCATAAAAATGGGATGAAAATGAGATAAAAATGAAAATATTGAAAACTAGAATAGAATAGAGTACAATTGAATGGTACCAGTACCACCTATTATTGCACAGTTTGTAGTTTAGGTTAAAGGCTAAAGGATAGAGGCCAAATTGGCATAACAGGAACCTTCCCCACCCAATTTCACCTCAATGGGGAGGTTCTTTCTATTTAGGGAGGTTAACCCAGGGGAGACATCCCCAACAACCTAGGTTTCTAAAGACACTAGGGTATAAAGTCAAGGTCAAAGTTTCCTCCTCACAGGTTACTACCAAGATCAGAAAGTTTGGCTAATCAGTCGATAAAGAAGTGTATGCCCAAAGAGAACACTTTCCCAGAACAAGACAATAACAAAGAATATATGCAGGCTATATTTCAGTGGGTTAGTACTTCATATGACTATCTGATATCAATAAATAAGCAATGTAAAACAATAGATATTAATGAGGTCAACGTTTTGTCTATTAGCTATGAAACAACATCAATTAATCAATAAATATCTAGATGATAAATCCAACAATGTATCTAACCAATACTTTACTCAATAAATGCTTTAAATCATCATCTAATTTCTTATCATCAAATTTTTTTGCATCAAGATGGATTATTCTAGTGTGACGTCAGCCTAGTTAGAGTTAGTTAGTTAGTTAGGGTTTTAAATTTAAGAGTTTTAAGAGTTGTTTCAATCACTTTCACTTCAATGTTGGAGGCTAAATATCATTGCCTAGGGTTATGGAGTCAAAAGGAGAAGGACGCACAACTTGAAGAGGATGAGATTTAAAGGACAAGAGGGAAAGGTTTGAAAGTGCTACAATGGCAGGGCCTTGAAGAAAGAACCCTAGGGGAGAGAGGCTCACTCTGGTGTTGCTTAAGCAA
>JASDQU010750349.1:2369-14368 GCA_032191745.1 Picea mariana
GTGTCTGCACAGTTTTGTGAGGATGCACAAGTTGCAGATATCCACATGTGAGTGAATGTCGAAGAGAAAATGCGAGAGGGAGGGTGGTGTAAAGACCGGAAGTGACCGGGGTAGGGATGCAGCAAAGAACATACACCAGGTGTCCTATGAGGTGGCCAGGTGTCAGCAGGCATAGTTGGAGCGGTCATATCAATCGAGCACCCCATCCGGGGGAAGATCTTTGGTGTGAGCTATGTTCTTACAAGCGATGACCACAGGGTGAGTGGGGTTGGTAGAAGGGGTACAAGAGAAGGTGTCTTCTTCCATCTTGAGTCCAAAATTTTCCAGCCAGTCAGCTACTTGGTTGGTTGTTCTTCTAACATGGGAAGGAAGGATAATAGAATAGAATTAATTCTGTAGAGCCCATTCGTGAGTCGCCAGTTGGGAGATAATTTCTTCGGATCTGCCCCATTGAGTAGATGAGAGAGGAGCTTGATAACAATTTTCAAATCACCTTCCGCGATGAGAGGAAAGATATTTAGCTACGAAGCTTATTGCAAGCCACAGAGAAGGCTCTGGATTTCTGCAACGTTGTTGGTATTATTCCCCGTGTTACCTACTAGGATGTGTAGGATTTCTCCATCACTGTTTCGGATGACTGCCCCGTAACCAGCTGGTCCAGGGTTCCCTTTAGAGGCTCCATCAAAATTGAGTTTAAAGAAATTCTGAGATTGAGCCTCCCAAAGAGTGGGGTTTCTCGTGCATCACGCAGTAGCCCCGGGCCGTTCTGGGGTTGGGGTGATATTTATGTTCCAAGCTATGATGATATGATGTTCATTCTAAGGGATTTGTAGGTCCTGCGCCATCCAGGGATGCAGCGAGAAGGTTTTGTTAATATTGGTGTGGATTGTGTTCCAAACCTCTTGCCACGTTCTGGTGACCGAGTTGAAAATTATTTTGTTCCTCTCTTTCCAGATCTGCCAGAGGATGAAACCTGGGAGAAATTGCTAGATTCTATTCAGAATGGGAGAGTGGAAGATCAAGCTTCTCCATCCTGCAATAGTATCCTTTGGGTCTAGGCGGTTTCTATCTGATGTTCTGATGATGTTGGCGCTCTGGTCCCAAATGTACGAGCTGTAGGGGCAGAGGTTGAGGAGATGATTTAGAGTTTCTTCCTCTTGTTTGTAGAACTTACACCAAGATGACCCAATGAAACTTCATTTTCTTAAGTTATCCCAAGTGAGGATACTATTGTGTGCCACTAACTAGAGAAAGGTGTTGACTTTCGCCCAGGATTTCATATCCCAGATTTTTCCCCAAATTTCCTTGCGAGGCAAGGTGCTGTGATTTTCTTGTAGGGAGTACGCTTTAGGAATGTTAAAGGTGCCTGTGGGGGAGTGACCCCACCTAAGGATGTCCTCCCCTTGTTGACTGAATATTTTCATGGAGGCGAGGTGCTTCTGTAGGAGTTGGAGGTTGACATGAAGGGGAATATTTAGATGCTCGTGAGTGTTTTTCCAGGTGCGCCATAATTTTCCTGGATCAAAGGGCTTCCAGAAATCGATGACTCTGTGTAGTCCCACTGCAGTTGTAAGGGGAATAAGGTCTTTGAGGTTGGGATCATTATTCAAGGAGGGGATTTGTTTCCATGAGTCACTCCAAAATTTTGCTGAAGTACCATTTTGCAGTTCCCAGAATGAGTGGTCCATGATGAGTCCTCGATTATTTTGGGTAGCATTCCAGATGACCAACCTAGGCTTTGACCATTCCATCTGATGAGTTCTTTTTCTGGGGTTGTATGGGTGATTTTTTTCCTCCACAAATGTGCCCAAAGATCCTGGGGTCTTTTTAGCCATCTCCACTAGATTTTAGCACTGAGGACTTTGTTAAGAGTGGCTGGGTCACGTAGACCGAGGTCGCCTGCCTTTTTTGGGTTGCAGACCTTTTGCTAGCTTACCAAGGAGATTTTGCATCCTTCCTTGATACCTTTCCACATAAAGCTTCTTTGGATTGATCTTAGATTGTTGTGGATAGAACTCGGGGCCACTAAGGATGAAAAGGTGTAGATCGGGAGAGCTTGGAGGACGGATTTAAGGAGAACAAGGTGCCCAGGCAAATTGAGAGTTCAAAAGGTCCAGAGGGAGAGTCTCTTCCTGAAACTGGATAGAAAGGAGTTCCAGGAGTCATTCCTAAGGGAGTTATCAATGAGGGGGATGCCCAAGTAGATTGACAGAAGAACACTACGGGTGAAGCCCAAAAGGTGAGTGAGATGGTTTTGGATGACTAAAGGCATGTTGAAGAAGAAGACCTGGGATTTGGTTAAGTTCACCTCCATGCCTGAAGCTTCACAAAAGAGTTCAATGATGGATCTGAAACTGAGGGTTTCTCTGGCGGTGGATATTCCCATAAGAAGGAGGTCATCTAAAAATTGGCTATGAGAGATGGGGGGAGAAATGTCATGGGGGGCGAGGCTTGAGAGAGAGTGGTCCCTAATGGCTACTTTTAGCGTGCGGCTGAGCCCTTCTTCCATGAGGATCAAAAGGAAGGGCGAGAGAGGGTCTCCTTGTCTAATTCCTCTTGAGGGGGAGAAAGGTTTGGAAGGGACACCATTGAAGAGGATTCAGAACAGTGCTGAAGAGGCGAGGTTATCAATCCAAGAGACCCAGGCGGGATCAAAGTCGAAGGCTAGGAGAGTGGATTGAAAATAGTCCCAATTTAGTTTGTGGTAGGATTTGGAGATATCCATCTTTCGGAGCATGCCCCGAGTTTTAGTAGAGCGGAGGGAATGGATAACTTCGTGAGCTAGGATGACACTGTCTAGAATCTGGCGTCCTTCTATGTAACCAGATTACTCAGGGGATATTAGGAATGGTAAGATGGGCTTCAGCCTGGTTGCAATGATCTTTGTTAGGATTTTGTAGATGACGTTGCAAAGGGCTATGGGTCTAAAGTGAGCTGGAGAGGTGGTGTTATTCTCTTTATGGATGAGGGTGAGGAAAGTTGCATTGAGGGCTTGAAGGACCTTTCCAGATCTTCTAGAGTCCTCAATGATTTCCCACATCCTTATGGATGATAATTGAATAGTAGTGAAAGAAATCAGAAGTAAAGTCCTCTGGTCCAGGTGCCTTACCGAGCGAGGTGGCCTTTAGAAACTGATCTACCTCCTCCTGAGTGATTGGTCTCATCAGGGCTTCATTTTGCTCCTTAGTGACCTCCTTGGGTATGTACTTGAGGATAGAATATATGGCTTGCGAGCGATTAGTTGGGGGTTCTGTGAGGAGAGATTGGTAGTAGGTAAGCAACTCCTTTTCCACATCATCATGTTGTTGTATTTCTGTGCCTTGCGCTAATATGAGATGTGTAATGCGATTGGACTGGCACCTCTGTACCATCGATCTGTGGAAGAATTTAGTTTTTTTCTCCCCCTCTTTCAGCCAAGTCATGCGAGATTTTTGTCTCTAGAGAATCTCCTCTTACGCTTTCCTGTCAACAATCTGATTGTTGAGAAGTGTTTCCTATATTTTTATGGCTTTCGTTAGACCCTTTGTTCTGATTTGATGCTGTAGTGTTTGCATTTGTTGTTGGAGAAGTTCTTGAGCTTGGAAGATATTTCCAAAGGTGGTCTTATTCCAGGTTTTGAGTTGCTACTTGAGTTTTTTTAGTCTTTGTTGGAATTTGTACATCGGGGTTCCTGTTTGGATGGCCGCCGCTTCCCACCAGGCCTTGATGTTTGCTTGGAAATCTGGGTGAGTCAACCAGAATTTTTCAAAATAGAAGGGATTTCATCTGGGGGTGCTAGTGATGTTAAGGGTTAGAAGAATTGGCCAATGATCCGAGCCCTCCGCATCAATGACTATGGCATTCCATGCTAGATCGTCCATCATGATGGCTTCAGAAATGAGGAAGCAGTTCAATCTGTTGGATACATGTTGGGCCCCCAAGCGCTTGTTGGACCAGGTAAATGTCCCATTGTCTATTTCAACGTTAATGAGGTTTAGAAGGCCTATGGTATGGTTGAAGGGAAGGCTATCATTTCCTAGGAAGAAATTGCCTACTTTTTCTCCTCCAGTCCTGTGATCATATTGAAATCACCCCCAAGGATATGACCTCGTTTCTTATTATTTATATTGTGTTTTAATATTTTATTATTGTGTGATGGTTTTACCTACGTCTTGATGGACGAAATTACTTTATCTCTTTACTCCAAAATTTTATTCCTCACCAGTGACGAATTTCGCTCTGCAATTTAATACATCTGCGGTATTTTTTCTCTACAATTTCATTATGTCTTAAGGCGAATTCACCTTGCATTCTGACCCATCTGGCCAAAAATTTTCCTATGCATGTTAATCTGTTGAGGGTGACTTTTGTCGGGCATATTTCTACATCTAGCAAGCATTTATTCTCTACATTATATGCTAATATGAAGGAGATTTTACTTAGAGATAAGTGGTGTGTTAAAACCCAACAAAGTTGAAGGTAAAACTCAGTTCTTTATTGTTGAAATCCAGCAATGGGGATGTTAACTCTACGATTTTTTTCCTTTACTTGACCTCAAATTGGTCAAAAACCACAGTAAATTTTGTGCCTAGGCATTGTGTCATTAAAGTCAGAGCATCCATAGTGAAATACCACAACAATTTTTGTTTTTCTGTGTTTTGAAGTGGGGTTTTTAACTGCATTTTCCTTGTCCACGATTTTACCCAGGTCTCCATCATTTCACCTTATCCTTTATCGCAGAACCTGGCCAACGTTTTCATGGTTACCCTTCATATTTTTCATTAACATTAAACCAATATTCAATTCATTCTTTCAGGCAGCGAATTTGTTATCCCAACGATTTTTTATCTTAGCAAATTAATCTCGGTGAATTTGTTATCTCAGTGAATCTGTTATCTCAACAAATTAATCTTTGATGCGTCTTAGCGATTTTACTAAGTTAACATAACAATGGTATTTAACAATGGATATCACTGCACCCATGCATTAAATGGCTATCATTTTCATTTTCTACCGAGCACAGATTTCACACAACTGTTTTAATACCTAGCTTTTTCAATTTAGTATTTAATTTTAGCGATTATAAATCCCTGTATTTTGGCTGCGTGTGGGTGGATGTACTCGGCATTTTTTTATTTATTAGACAACCTATTTAACTCAACATTTATCCTTTTTTTTTTCTCTGTGAATTTCCCTTAATGGATATCAATTCTTTTACCCCGGCATTTATCATATTTGTCTCTGAGTTGGAAGGGAAACGATATCAATGTTGTAGTTTTGACAACATGGTTTTTGCATTGACGGTGTAATGGTTGGGGTAATTTAATGCATTGGTGACTATGTAATTGATTTTAATCGACAACAATTTAGTTGGCTAATAGTGAATTATTGTATTGGAGGTGTGGTATGTTTTTATGCCAACGTTTCCCCTTTTTGTGGACAACCTTATCATCCATTCCACAAACAACATTAATATCTTTATTAATTATGACAACCTTTTGTTTATTTTACACAGTATTTTTTATGCCAGCCTTATCATGCTTAACAGAGGGCACTTATACTCAGCCATGAAATAACTACATACCACAATGTTAGTAGAATGCAATATCGCTTTTAAGTTACCTGCAGTTGAGTAATTAATCAAACGCATTGATAGTAGTCCACTTAAAGTGCAATGTCATTACTCCATAGTTTTTGGACAGCTTGTTATACTTTAATACGATTAATAATGTTGACAACGTTTGGAAATTAATGTTGTGAATAATGCATTATTTATAGCACTATTCATTAATATGGTTAATAGGGTTATATGTTGGTAATTGCGGAATTAGATTGTATTTCATTCGTAATGTAGACTTGTATTTGGTGTGCAATTTAGGCTTGTATTTAATTTTCACTTTAGACTTGTATTTAATTTGTAATCTAGACTTGCATCTAACTTTGACTTGTAACTAATTTATAATTTAGACTTGTATTAAACTCGTAGTTTAGACTTATATTTATTTGAGATGTGTATCTAAGTTGTATTTTAGACTTGTTTTAATGTTAATTTAGATTGTAATTATTGACTAAATTATACTTGATTAATGGTTGGGTTGTCGACGAAGTCGTGTTTTAGCTTGTTCTTTCTTCGAATGATGTCATCTTACGTCTTGTCGATCTGTTTCTTGGGGTGTGGGCATAGTCTTCTTGTTAGTTGCTTCGCCTCCTAGTGCGCTAGATTTTCTTGAGTCCTTAGTCTCGTTAGGATATATTGCATCAAGTTTATTGACACATCTATCACCTGGGGACAACATGATTACTGATGAAGGCGATCATGGCGCGCCCTATTGGATAGAGGTGAATGATAATTTGGTCGGAGTCAGTGCCTTCCATGTGAGTTTTGTTGAGCGTTGTAAGTTGCTTCTGGCGGATGGGTTGAATGCTTCATGCGTTTGGTTTGTGCGCCTTGAGGTTCTAGTCATTGTTCATCAAGGTCGTTGTGTCGGGAGGGGGATGTTGTCCCTTAGTTGTAGGCGTGGTCATGTTGTGTTGGGTGGGTAGTCATTTCTCCTTGTTGTTTTATGCATGTTTCTCCCAATTTATCTTATGCCAGTGTATGGAGTCAAAGTTGTATGTTGCCTGATCGGTGTGTGTGTGTTCGTCGTCAAGGTGTGGCTAACTATTTCTCCGTTGACTTCCTTCTTAATAAATAATAATAATAAAAAATTCACCTTCTTCTTTGCTTGTAGTCGTAACGATGGGGTCGTTACATATGGTATCAGAGTGGGTTCAACCCGTGACTTGGGAACACTATGGGTTTCATTGATATGATATTTGATTATAATGTTGCTAATTAACTTGACTTTTTTTCGTGTAGGTAATCATGGTTAGAGGATGCCAGGGAGGAAGACGATGGGGTGCTAGGGGAGGAGGTGCGACGCCTCTAGCAACATCCATGCCTGAGGGGGCTAACCCTCAGGGAGATGAACAGGTTGTCGGATAGGAGAAGATAGAAGTGGGTGATGTGGTTGGGATGATGAGATATTTTCAGCGCATGTCTGAGGCACTGATCAACTGTTTAGACAGAGATGAGGCCAAGGTGCCGACACCCCCCGAGGATCCACCGCATGCTTCAGTTGGTACTGGTAGCTTTCATTGTGAACTCGAGAAGGTCAAATTTCCTGAGTTCTTTGGTTTCTCAGATGGCGCATCCACCGAGGCATGGTTGGAGAATATGGCGATGTGATTTTCACCTCGTGACTATACCTCCAACATGAAGGTCCTCGTGACGGTCTTTCAACTGAAGGGGAGCATTCTTCTGTGGTGGAAGACACTCCTTCCACAACTGAACATGGTCGTCGAAGACGTGTCATGGAAACTGTTCGAGGAACGGTTCCAAGAGAGGTACCTATCAGAGAAATTCATTGAGCGTCAGCTCAACGAGTTCAATGCCTTATGACAGGGTGGTCGTACAATGCTCGAGTATGAGGCCCATTTTATGGAGCTACTTTAGTATGCTCCGCATATTAATACGAAGAAACTTAAGGTCAATAGGTTCGTGTTCGGACTTAATGGAAACATACGTGCAAGGGTTAGGATTTTGATGCCTCAGACCTTGCATGATGTCGTCCAAAAGGCCCTCATAGCAGAGGAGGAGCTTGTTAGCAGGGCTTAGATCAGGACTCTAGCGAGACCGACAGGGTATGTGTCATATGGTGCACAACAACATCAGACACTAGCCAGACATGTTCCTGGATATCGTGACTTCTAGAGAGGATCCACTTTCACTACACCTAAGCAACCGATGCCTCAGTAGCGAACACCTTATCAGCGACCATAGCATCAGCAGCAGTGTCGACTGTAGCAGTAGCAGTTTAGACCTATTTAGTAGAACAGACCAGGATTCTAGGCTGGTGGTCCGTCATCTTATTCTTTGGGTACCAGGAGTACTAGACCTAAGAAGGGGTGTTGGACGTGTGGGGAGCCACACTAACAGTGTGAATATCGAGTGGAGAGGACTAGATCATCTAGTTCAATTGGACCCACTACCGTGGGAGATTTGGGAAAGTCCCATCGGATTCATGCGGCAGTAAATTACCGCCAGGTAGAGCACCAGTCGACTGTGCTCGAGACGTCAGGTACCGTCGCTGACTAGACCCTTAGTATTTTGATATATGCTGGTGCTACCAAGCATTTTATTTCTAGTGCAACGCTAAAAAGGATTAAGGTAAAGGTGGTCAAACAAGATGAGTTTAGCTTCATAGAGATGGCTTCGGGAGCCAAACATAAGGTTGGAGGAAAGGTTACAGTCTGTACCCTTAACCTGGGAGAGTTTGTCCCTAGGGCCAATGTGTACATCATGATCTTAGGATCTTATGACGTCGTGATCGATATGGACTGGTTGGAATCGCATGAGGCGATACCCAACTATAAGACGAAATGGTTGAGCTTGGTTGATGATGAGGGATAGATTCACATGATTGTAGGTCAGAACTAGGGAGTTTCCATGAGGTTCATCTCTTCCTTACAGCTACAGAAGAGAATGCACAAGGGGTGTAAGCTTTATGCAATCCCTGCGTTAAATGAAAGGGGAGTAGTGGAAGGTCTAGAACACCTTCCAGTGGTGAGAGAGTTTGCAGATGTCTTTCCGGAGGAGTTACTTGGAATGTCATTGAAGAGGGAATTATAGTTTACCATAGACCTAAAATTGAGGACTGAACCGATAGCAAGAACTCCTTATCGGATGTCGATCCCGGAGTTACAAGAGTTGAGAATGCAACTGAAGGAGTTGTTGGACCTAGGACTTATACATCCAAGTCTATCATCGTGGGGTGCGCCTGTTATTTTCATACGAAATAAGGATGGGTCGTTGATGCTCTGCATTGACTACCTTCAATTGAACAAGGCAACGATCAAGAATCAGTATCTGTTGCCGAGGATTGATGATCTATTCGATCAGATGAAGGGTGCAACTGTGTTCTCAAAGATCGATTTGCGATCAGGGTATCACCACTTATGGATCAAGGAGGATGACATCCCTCAGACCACCTTTAAGACGAGTTTTGGTCATTACAAGTTTACTGTTTTACCATTTGGACTGACAAACGTTCCAGGGGAATTTATGAGTTTGATGAACGAGGTGTTCCACAAGTACTTGTACAAGTTCGTCCAAGTATTCATTGAAAATATTTTGATTTACTTTTGGATGACATAGGAGCATGATGAGCACTTGTGCTTGGTACTACAGTGTCTGCGAGATCACAAATTGTATGGGAAGTTGTCCAAATTCTTGTTTTATCAATCGAAGATTCACTACTTAGGGCATGTCATCTCTGACGAAGGTATCGTCGTGGATCCAGTAAAGGTCGAGGATATTATGGAATGGCCTGCACCGAAGAATATCCTAGAAGTGCGTATCTTCATGGGTTTAGCAAGATACTATCGATGGTTCGTCGAGGGATTTTCAAAGATATCAAATTCGATCACGGATTTCTAGAAGAAGAACAAGATGTTTGTTTGGACCAAGAAATGCGTGGAAGATTTTCAGAGGCTCAAAGAGCTATTGACAATGGTACTGATACTAAAGGTCCCTGACATGGACGCGGACTTCTTGGTATGCATCGAGGCATCCAAGGAAGGCTTAGGTGGATTCTTGATGCAAGATGGTCGAGTGATTGCTTACATCTCGAGGAAACTAAGAAGGCATGAGGAGAACTATGAAACACACGATTTGGAGTTGTTATCCATTGTTTATGTATTGAAGGTTTCGAGATACTACCTAGCTCGATGAAAATTTGAACTAAAGATGGACCACTGTGGATTACAACACATCTTTATGCAAAGTGATAGGAACGCACAACAACGATGTTGGTTGGAACTTCTTAGCGAGTATGATTTTGAGATTTCTTACATAAAAGGAACAATGAACCGAGTGGAAGATGCATTGAGTCAGAGACCACACATCTTTTAGGTGTTGCCTCTTCAGACGAATCTACATGAAAAGATTCTAAATTTACAGCGTGACGATGACTGGTACAAAGAGGTCGAGGATTTTATCGAACAAAACACAATGATGGTACCAATATTTGAAGGATTTATGTTTGACAACGATGGATTATTGAGGTTTAAAAATTGGATTTACGTACTACTAAACGACGAGTTGAGGAGCTTGATCTTAAATGAGGCTCATAGAGAAGTATACATGGCTCACCCAGAAGTCATGATGATGAGGGAGGACCTTAAACCCTTATTCTTCTGGAAAGGAATGAAGGAAGACATAGTCAACTATGTGGCCAGATGTCTAGAATGTCAGCAGGTTAAGGCCAAGCATACACATCCAATGGGATTACTAAATCCACATGCTATTCTGGAATCGAAATGGGAGGTTATTTCAATGGATTTTATTATTGGATTGCTACTGATGGCAAGGAAACATTACTCAAGTTTCGTAGTAATCAACACTCCGACGAAGAGTGATCATTTTATTCTTCTGCGTACAACATATCAGGAATCTGACATAGATACATTTTTTATCAGTGATATTGTGAGGCCGCATGGCGTGCCTAAGAGGATTATATCCGATCGAGGATCGATGTTTACTGAACGATTTTGGACTAGTTTCCAAGAAACCTTGGGAACCCAACTTAACTTTAGTACTGCATATCACCTAGAGACAGATCAAATGAACAAACCAGACCTTGGAGGACATGTTGTGCATGCACGTGATGGACCAACAACAACATTGGGAAGAATTCTTGCCATTGGTGGATTTCTCTTATAACAACAATTACCAAAGCACCATTAAGATGGCGCCTTTCGAGTTTATTTACGGGTGACCGTGTCAGACGCCTTTGAGTTGGGATCGGCTTGAGGATAGGGTGCTATTGGGACCAGAAGCGTTCCAAGAAATGTAAGAGAAAATGAAAACAATAAGATAAAGGATTAAAGAAGTGCATGATCAACATAAGAGTCATGCTGATGCACACAGTGTCGACCGTAGTTACGAAGTTGGCGATCGAGTCTTCTTGCGGGTAAAACTGTATAACAGTTCGATCAAGTTTGGAAAGGGATATAAACTCTCTCCTAGGTTCGTGGGACCTGTCGAGATTGTGGAGAGGAAGGGGCTCTTGCCCTATTGACTAGCCTTTCTTGATTCTTTGAGGCGTATGTACGATGTTTTTCATGTATCTGTTTTGAGACATTATATTGGTGATCCTAAACATGTTATTGACATGAGTTCCTTGTAGGTATCGGACGAGGGGGCACTCACGGCTGAGCTGATCCACATCCTGGATCATCACATTCGACAACTACGGCGTCGAACAATAGATCAGGTCAAGGCCCATTGGGACAACTATAGTCCGCACTTGACGACCTGGGAGGACGCATATGATAGACACCAATAGTTTCCATTTTTGTTTGATAGATATACTTATGATACTATGATACACATTATTTCGACACTTATATACTGTGAAACTTCGCGATGAACTTTATACCAAGAGGGGGTGTATGTAACATCCTTCTCTTGGGCACACTGAGCTAAATTATTCTTTGACGACACTTGCTTGCAAGTGATCCGGATTATTATACTACTGGGCATTTGATTATGATTATGATGTGTTATGGATTGATGACATGTTATTTTACTGTATTGACATAGACAAGTGCTATTGACTACGTTTTCTTGAGTGTGCGGGATTTTGGACCTCAAGGATGCAAAGGCATCGATGAAACCCCTTGCACTCTGGATCGAGTCAGGGAGTGGAATATTGGGGGTTTGATTGCTGTATATATGACATTTGTGCATCTGATTAGATGATATGCTTATGGATATTATTTCTGACATAATTCGTTGATGATGCAGGCTGATGATAGCTTGCCAACCAGACTCACATGTGGAGTAGAGGGGTCACGCACGATAACTAGAGACATTGAGGGAGAGGTGTGGACAACATCCTTGCCACAACCTACTAGCACTCCTGCCATGGCTCAAACTGTAGGTTAACGATTACCTAGTTTGAGAAGACCCATGATGC
>JASDQU010750349.1:33072-44206 GCA_032191745.1 Picea mariana
AGTTGTTGGAGCCGAAGCTCTACATAGTATTGTATGTTGTAATAGCACGCAGTATTCAAATTGGTAATATAATGTTGTAATAGCACCCAGTATTCAAGTTGGTAATATATATTAAGTATTTATGTGTTGACATATTCATAAGAATTTATGAGTTTTGTTGTGTTTGTGAGCGTATGTGCTAAGAGTTGATTTTATGACAAAAATTGTTTTATAAGTGTTATCATCACAACACCCAGTGTGCCGCCTAGTCTAGGAACTGCACAATAAGTTTTGAGTGCTCAACGACGAAGTTTTGTACCGCACAGTCTTTGCAACTGTGTTGGGCAAAGTTTGTTTACGCACTATAGATCCGCGACGAAGTTTTATACCGCACAGTCTTTGCAACTGTGTTGCGCAAAGTTTGTTTACGCACTACAGATCCGAGACTACTAATCAACAAAACAATTTTTCCAAAAACAGATGCACATTATATCATATTATTAATTAAGTGAATCCCATACCTCCGGGATATTCCAAAACCATAGGAAGGCCTAAGAGCCTGGAAATGCCATGTATGTGTAAAAAATCATGTGGCATTCACCATACATTGTCTTAACAACGACAAACATTTCTCGCTTTGTGTATTTTAAATTGTAGAGAATCTCAACAGCTCCTTGGACATCACAAAAATATATGATGGCCACAATCATTTGGGCACAGCTCGGCATGGTCAACGAGGTAAGCTTGCAACCTAATTAGATGCGCTTAGTCTAAACGTTTGACTTTTGAAATTTTTAAAGAAATTCAACTTGTCCAGCAAGGAAAAGGCAAACGAAATACAAACAGAATCTTGAAAATTTGACCGTATAAAATCCTTGGTTGGCATCTAACCATGCATCCATATCATTCACGCCAGGTGAAAAGAGAATCTCATAAACATATTTTTCACATATTGATAGCAAAGGTAAGACACTTCGCCTTTGCAAGCAACAAAATTGAAGGCAATGCTTTTCATGAATATTCTATGAACTCTCAAGGAGATCCAGAAAAAACAACGCTCCATTTCCATTTGATAAATTAGGCACAACGTGACATAAAGTAACAGATCTTACAAAAGCTTATTTTGCCGAGCTTCGTAGACTGCCAAACTACCCGACTCAGCCTCGACGGTTTTTTCCACAATATTTATAACTGAACCAATGTTACGGGAATGAACTAAAACACAAGGTAAGAGATGGAATATATCATGTTTATGTCTGAGGTCACAATCATGGAATGCCGCGTGCATAGGATTCACAGTTCACTCACAACCTCAATTATGTTGGGTTTAATAGGATTTATATAAAGTGTGTGACATGTATTAAGTAGGTTTAATGGATAAGAACATCTGTTTTCTTAAATAAATCACAAATTTAAATACAAAAAACTTAGGATATATATACTATCACTTGTATTTTCCTCCAACAAAAATCAAATTTAATATCCATCTAGGCAGGGTCATCTAGAAACTGGAGATTCTAGCTGTCAAGGACCACTATCTATAGAAGGCATGCATATGGTGGAGGTTTACTCTATCTGAATTTCGTTTTGAATCTAATTAAAATAGAGGCCAGCATACCTTTCCCTTTAATTCTCGAAGTTTTGTTACACATCAACGTAAATTCTCGATTCTTTCATATTTCAAAGTTACGATCATCTAATAGCAGGCCGAGCTCCTGTACAGTACCATCAAAGTCTTTGTCAACATGGAAAAATTTTATTTTTCTGGAGGGAAAACATCTAGAATGTATATTCTTGGGGACCCTCACACCCCCCTAAATTTGGTAATTTGGTGTATCAAAATCAGAAGAGGAGGATTCTGAGGCAACAAATTTAGCTAAAGCTCGTATATCTGATTCGGAACTATTATCGAGGGAAAGAAGATAACTTCTTCTCCTGAACGATAGTCACCTTGAGAAGAGACTGCTAGATCCCACCATGACGGATCTAATTCATCTGTGAACAATGCTGGAAGGCGTGGTTTTTTTTCTTGGAAGGGCATTTGTTTGCCCAATAATCCTTTTCCCACAAATAACACATTTTTGTTTGGGTGAAATCTTGGAGCACTGGTATAAAAAAACTTTTTCTTCTTTTTACAGCTGCAAGGTTCATTAAGATGACCACAGTTATGGGGACTGCAACCCCAATCAGACATAGGGACAGCCGATTTGCAAAATCTAGGGGAAAACATAGAAGAATGCCTTTTAAAATCCTTGTAAACTCTTTTCTCTAAGCATTGTTCTTCCCAGACTTGGATTATATAGGCATGAAGTTGAGCTACAACAACATATGGAACATGACCTAGAAAACTTCTCCAATAATATTTGAGGAAATTTGTCTTATCTGCATTTCCAGAAGTAATTAGTAGGTTCTACATATAATAGAAGTATTGCTCATGCATCTCAATATCGCAGAGTCGTTGAGACATAAAAAGTGAGGCTAGGTGTTCATAGTCTTCTTCATCATCAGGTCCACAAAATTGACGACCTAATGCTGAAATGATTTGTTCATCGGCATCAGTAGCAGCAAGCATTTATGTCCTTGTTTCTTGTGGCATCCAAAGCCACCAAGAATGAGCTAGACTAGAGAATCCTGATATAATCGAGATTGCAATTTATTGAGTAGTGATTGAGTTATCTTGAGATCTTTTGTAAGAAGTCCAATTAGCTAGCAAGTTAATGGCATCTGTAACATCCCGCTCTTGCGCACACTGAGCGAACTTATTCTTTGAGGACACTTGCTTGCAAATGATCCGGACTATTATACTATTAAGCATTTGATTTTGATTATGAGGCATTATGGGTTGTTGACATGTTGTTTTGTTGCATTGACATAGACATGTGATATTGACTCGGTTTTACTAAGAGTGCAGGATTTTGGACCTCAATGATGCAGAGGCATCGATGGAACCCCTTGGACTCTGGATCGAGTCGGGGAGTGAACTATTGGGGTTTGATTGTTTTATATGTGATATTAGTGCATCCGATTAGATGATATGATTATGGATATATTTCTGACATGATTCGTTGATGATGCAGGCTGACGATAGCTTGCCGACTAGACTCACATGTGGAATAGAGGGGTCATGCAGGACTACTAGAGACGTTGAGGGAGAAGTGTGGACAACAGCCCTACCACAGCCTACTAGCACTCCCGCTGTGGGTCGAGTTGTAGGTTAACGAATACCTAGTTCGAGAAGACCCACAATGTCGTGAGGGCAGACTGCGACAATCACTCACGATGATTCTAAGGGGCGCGCAATAAGGCAGGGGCCTTATTCCTTAGAGTCTCTTAGTCTCCCACAAGATCACCTAGCGGAGTATTGACTCCAAGGGTTTTTGATGTCTACCAAGTCATTCAAGAGGCGAGTGGCACCCTTGGAGCGCGTGGTGCGTCCTGAAGGGCACATTGCGCAAGAAAATGGAAAGAGGCGAGTGGCACCCTTGGAGAACGTAGTGCATCCTGAAGGGCACATCGCATTGTTAATTAATAAATGAATAAACCTAGATGGCCTTAGGACGAATAACGTGATAAGAAAAATTTAAAACTTTTTCCCAAAAACAAAATGTCACCCAACCTCGAAAATTAAAATCTAGGTCTAAGTGAAACTTACAGTAAAAGAAAATATGTTTGTGAAAATAAAAATAAAAATAAATAAATAAAAATGATAATCATCATTAATCATGGGTCGAGAAGGGGGTGAGTGATTCTGTTAATACAAAAAAATCTTTTGGGGGATAAAATTTAGGAAGGGGAAATAATGGTTTTGTCCCATATGTTAATTAAAAATTTATTAACTAAAAAGGAAAAAGGGAAAAAGTTAATTTTCCACACCTCTCAATTTGAGTTTTAAATGAATAGGGAAAGAGGAAAATCTAAAAGAATTAGGAAACTAGAAAAAAGAGAGAAACATAAAAAGAAAGGGGAAACACAAGGAAAAATCAGAAAGTCTAACTTAGTAAGGTATCTAGCATTTAAGAACCTTCTAAATTAACTCAAATAGTAAATTAGTAAGGTGGAAAGTCATTAAAACTTGTAAGGGGATATGGGGACACCTAGGAGCGATTCTAGGAATGATTTTAGGTGGGTGAGGGAAATAGGGGTAATTAACTTATTAAGGAATTTAATTTGTGGAGAAATGAAGGGGATGGGTGACAAATGTACGGGGAGAATTATTATGAATTAAATTATTGAACATTAAATTAAATGGAATTTTGGAAAGTACTGGACTTAGAAATTCTATATAAAAGAGGGAGGAGGAGGAGGATGGATCTCTTCTTTTTGTGTAACGTTATGCTGTAGAAATTATACTTGACTGACTTAGCTTTTGGGATTTGGGATACCGAGCTCAATGAGGAGTGGTATCTCAACCTTGCAAGGCGAGCTGGGAGTTAACTGATTCTCTGGTTAGTGTGCGTGGCCCCTTTACGGCTCGGGGGGCTATGGGGGAAGAAGAGTACCCCTAGCGCTGGCTGGGAGGTACCGGTGAAGTCTCATCGGTCGACAAGTGGGATTTGCATGGAGCACGCGGGACAACAACTCAGAGCGGGCTACTTGGGATACTGTACGCTTCCTTTATTTCTGCATGGTAGATTGTTAGTATGATTTATGCTTTTAGTTATGTATGTTTAATTGGGTAAATAAAATGATTGTCTTAGCATTCTAGTTGATGACTAAAATCCCCCCCATAGTCTTTAGCTCGATGTTGATTGATTCCCATGGTCTTCGATCCCTGCATGTCTTGACCATCCTATGGTTTATTGATTTGTGATAATTGCAATTTATTTTTTCCTTTGTCCCTAGCTCCTCAGTCCACGCCTGAGCATTCGGTCAGGAGTCTGATCTACGGTCGTCACTTCGGTGTTAATAGACCTATGGATCTCAACGCCCTAATTTTCTGTGCGTGGATGATGAGCGACGGGTTTTTCTTCCCAACCGTCTAGCCCTGTGGATTGTTTCATTTAGTGTGTTGTCTTGCACCTTGATGCGATTAATTAACCCTGCAGTTTATTTATTGATGGCGAGATCTTTTTCTTTTTACTCTTCGTTTTATATCTTGTTGGATATTCCCTGCATTTATTTACCTCTGCACTCTACTCTGAAGACGATTTGACAACGAGATGCTCATTGTTGAAATCAGCATATCTTAATGTGCCTGCGTTCTTGTTGAACCCCAACCGAGTGAAAATAAATGCATTCTTAAGGTGCCTGTGCTTTTGTTGATTCCCAGCTAAGTGAAAAGAAATGGTATCTTATGTGTCTGCCCTTTTCTGATTGCGTTTTCATTGATATATGCATTCCTCTGGTGATGCCACTTTAAGACTTCCTATTTACCCTGATTGATTGCTCTACGTTTTTCCTGATTGTGTTTCCATGGTTGGGAGTATCACTGGCGATTTGCCAACTTCTTAGGTTTGCATTTGTTGTATTGCCTTTTGACTATGTTGACCTGCGTTTTTAATAAATAGCATTTATGAATATAAATATTGGCAATGCGAGTTTATATTTCTTTTGATAACGCTCTTATATTTCCCCTTGAGTTAAATCGTTACAAGAACATTTTTTTTAATTGTTGAATGGTTTGTCTGTGTATTCCTTCCTATACAGAAAATGTTTCTATTTCCTTGTTTCCTGTGATAGCAAATTTTTAGTTTAATCAGTTTCACTTCCATGGAATGGTATTTACGGAGGAGTCAGATTGCTATGACCGTGCCCGACAGCTAGCCCATTATTTGAGACAACGATACTCCCTGGAGGTTGATTACAACTCTGCGTTTTATTTTATTTTTCGGCTTTTGCCCAACAAATTCGGGCTGTGTGTATCACTGTTGACTGAGTTTCTCCTTTGTCTGACAGTGTTGCGCAAAGTTTGTTTACACACTATAGATCCGAGATTACTAATCAACAAAACAATTTTTCCAAAAATAGATGCACATATCATATTATTAATTAAGTTAATCCCATACCTCCAGGATATTCCAAAACCATAGGAAGGCCTAAGAGCCTCGAAATGCCATGTATGTGTAAAAAAGCACGTGGCATTAACCATACATTGTCTTAACAACGACAAACATTTCTCTCTTTGTGTATTTTAAATTGTAGAGAATCTCAACAGCTTCTTGGACATCACAAAAATATATGATGGCCACAATCATTTGGGCACAGCTAGGCATGGTCAACGAGGTCAGCTTTCAACCTAATTAGATGCGTTTAGTCTAAACGTTTGACTTTTGGAGTTTTTAAAGAAATTCAATGTGTCCAACAAGGAAAAGGCAAACGAAATACAAACAAAATCTTGAAAATTTGACCGTATACAATCCTTGGTTGGCATCTAACCATGCATCCATATCATTCACGCCAGGTAAAAAGAGAATCTCATAAACATATTTTTCACATATTGATCGCAAAGGTAAGACAATTCGCCTTTGCAAGCAACAAAATTGAAGGCAATGCTTTTCATGAATATTCTGTGAATTCTCAAGGAGATCCAGAAAAAACAACGCTCCATTTCCATTTGATAAATTAGGCACAACGTGACATAAGGTAACAGATCTTACAAAAGATTATATTGCCAAGCTTCCTAGACAGCCAAACTACCTGACTCAGCCTCGACAGTTTTTCCCACAATATTTATAACAGAACCAATGTTATGGGAATGAACTAAAACAGAATGTAAAAGATGGAATATATCATGTTTATGTCTGAGGTCACAATCATGGAATTCCGCGTGCATAGGATTCACAGTTCACTCACAACCTCAATTATGTTGGGTTTAATAAGATTCATATAAAGTGTGTGAGATGTATTAAGTAGGTTTAATGGTTAAGAACATATGTTTTCTTAAATAAGTCACAAATTCAAATACAAAAAACTTAGGATATATATACTATCACTTGTATGTTCTTCCGACTAAAATCAAATTTAATATCCATCTCAAATTTTTGTATTGTGATATTTTAAGCAAAGTCATCTAAAAATTGGAGATTCTAGCTTTCAAGGACCACTATCTATAGAAGGCATGCATATGGTGGAGGTTTACTCTATCTGAATTTCGTTTTGAATCTAATTAAAATAGAGGCCAGCATACCTTTCCCTTTAATTCTCGAAGTTTTATTACACATCAACGTAAATTCTCGTTTCTTTCATATTTCAAAGTAACTATCATCTAATAGCAGGTTGAGTTCCTGTACAGTACCATCAAAGTCTTTGTCAACATGGAAAAATTTTCTCTTTCTGGAGGGAAAACATCTAGAATGTATATTCTTGGGAATGCTCACAACCCCCTAAATTTGGTAATTTGGTGTATCAAAATCAGAAGAGGAGGATTCTGAGGCAACAAATTTAGCTAAAGCTCGTATATCTGATTCAGAACTATTATCGAGGGAAAGAAGACAACTTCTTCTCCTGAACGATAGTCACCTTGAGAAGAGACTGCTAGATCCCACCATGACGGATCTAATTCATCTGTGAACAATGCTGGAAGGTGTGGTTTTTTTTCTTAGAAGGGCATTTGTTTGCCCAATAATCCTTTTCGCACAAATAACACATTTTTGTCTGGGTGAAATCTTGGAGCACTGGTATAAAAAAGCTTTTTCTTCTTTTTACAGCTGCAAGGTTCATTAGGATGACCACGGTTATGGGGACTGCAACCCCAATCAGACATAGGAACAACCGATTTGCAAAATCCAGGGGAAAACATAGAAGAATGCCTTTTAAAATCCTTGTAAACTCTTTTCTCTAAGCAGTGTTCTTCCCAGACTTGGATTATATAGGCATGAAGTTGATCTACAACAACATATGGAACATGACCTGGAAAACTTCTCAAATAATATTTGGGGAATTCTTGTTTATCTGCATTTTCAGAAGTAATTAGTAGGTTCTACATATAACAGATGTATTGCTCATGCTTCTTGATATCGTAGAGTAGTTGAGACATAAAAAGTGAGGCTAGGTGTTCATAGTCTTCCTCATCATTAGGTCCACAAAATTGACGGCCTAATACTGAAATGATTTGTTCATCAGCATCAGTAGCAGCAAGCATTTATGTCCTTGTTTCTTGTGGCAGCCAAAGCCACCAAGAATGAGCTAGACCAGAGAATCATGATATAATCGAGATTGCAATTTATTGAGTAGTGATTGAGTTATCTTGAGATCTTTTGTAAGAAGACCAATTAGCTAGCAAGTTAATGGCATCTGTAACATCCCGCTCTTGCGTACACTGAGGGAACTTATTCTTTGAGGACACTTGCTCACAAGTGATCCGGATTATTATACTATTAAGCATTTGATTTTGATTATGAGGCGTTATGGGTTGATGACATGTTGTTTTGTTGCATTGACATAGACACGTGCTATTGACTCGGTTTTACTGAGAGTGCAGGATTTTGGACCTCGAGGATGCAGAGGCATCGATGGAACCTCTTGGACTCCGGATCGAGTCGGGGAGTGAACTATTGGGGTTTGATTGTTTTATATGTGATATTAGTGCATCTGATTAGATGATATGATTATGGATATATTTCTGACATGATTCGTTGATGATGAAGGCTGACGATAGCTTGCCGACCAGACTCACATGTGGAGTAGAGGGGTCACGTAGGACTACCAGAGACGTTGAGGGAGAGGTGTGAACAACAGCCCTACCACAACCTACTAGCACTCCCATTGTGGGTCGAGTTGTAGGTTAACGACTACCTAGTTCGAGAAGACCCACAATGTCGTGAGGGCAGACTGCGACAATCACTCACGATGAATCTAAGGGGCGCGCAATAAGGCAGGGGCCTTATTCCTTAGAGGCCCTTAGTCTCCCACAAGATCACCTGGCGGAGTATTGACTCTAGGGGGTTTTGATGTCTACAAAGTCAGTCAAGAGGCGAGTGGCACCCTTGGAGCACGTGGTGCATCCTGAAGGGCACGTTGCGCGAGAAAATGGAAAGAGGCGAGTGGCACCCTTGGAGCATGTAGTGCATCCTGAAGGGCACGTCACATTGTTAATTAATAAATGAATAAACCTAGATGGCATTAGGGCGAATACTTGATAAGAAAAATTTAAAACTTTTTTCCAAAAAAAAAAATGTTGCCCAACCTTGAAAATTAAAATCTAGGTCTAGGTGAAACTTGTGGTAAAAGAAAATATGTTTGTGAAAATAAAAATAAATAAATAAATAAATAAAAATGATAATCATCATTAATCATGGGTCGAGAAGGGGGTGAGTGATTCTCTTAATACAAAAAAATCTTTTGGGGGATAAAATTTAAAAAGGGGAATAATGGTTTTGTCTCATATGTTAATTAAAAATTTATTAACTAAAAAGGAAAAAGGGAAAAAGTTAATTTTCCACACTTCCCAATTTGAGTTTTAAATGAAAAGGGAAATAGGGAAATCTAAAAGAATTAGGAAACTAGGAAAAAGAGGGAAACATAAAAAGAAAGGGGAAACACAAGGAAAAATCAGAAAGTCTAACTTAGTAAGGTATTTAGCATTTAAGAACCTTCTAAATTAACTCAAATAGTAAATTAGTAAGGCGGAAAGTCATTAAAACTTGTAAGGGGATATGGGGACACCTAGGAGCGATTCTAGGAATGATTTTAAGTGGGTGAGGAAAATAGGGGTAATTAATTTATTAAGGAATTTAATTTGTGGAGCAATGAAGGGGATGGGTGACACATGTACAGGGAGGATTATTATGAATTAAATTATTGAACATTAAAATAAATGAGATTTTGGAAAGTATTGGACTTAGAAATTCTATATAAAGGAGGGAGGAGGAGGAGGAGGATGGATGGATCTCTTATGTTTGCGTAACGTTACGCTGCAGAAATTATACTTGACTGACTTAGCTTGTGGGAGTTGGGATACCCATCTCGGTGAGCAGTGGTAGCTCAGCCTTGGGAGGCAAGCTGGGAGCCAGTTGATTCTCTGGTTAGTGTGCGTGGCCCCTTTACGGCTTGGGGGGCTATGGGGGAAGAAGAGTACCCCTAGCGTTGGCTGGGAGGTACCGGTGAAGTCTCATCAGTCGACAAGCGAGAGTTGCACGGAGCACGCAAGACAAAAACTGAGAGCAGGCTACTTGGGATATGGTACGCTTCCTTTATTTTTGCATGGTAGATTTTTAGTATGATTTATGCTTTTAGTTCTATATGTTTAATTGGGTAAAGAAAATGATTGTCTTATCATTCTAGTTGATGACTGAAATTCCCCCCATAGCCTTTAGCTCGATGATGATTGATTTCCATGGCCTTCGATCCCTGCATGTATTCACCATCCTATGGTTTATTGATTTGTGATGATTGCAGTTTACTTTTTCCTTTGTCCCTAGCTCATCAGTCCACGCCTGAGCAGTCGGTCAGGAGCCTGATCTACAGTCATCACTTCGGTGTTAATAGACCTATGGATCTCAATGCCCTGCTTTTCTAGCCCTGTGGATTGTTCCAGTTAGTGTGTTGTCTTGCGCCTTGATGTGATTAATTAACCCTACAATTTAGTTATTGATGGCGAGAATTTTCTTTTTACTCTGTGTTTTATATCTTGCTGGATATTCCCTGCATTTATTTACCTCTGCACTCTAATTTGAAGACGATTTGGCAGTGAGATGCTCATTGTTGAAATCGGGATATCTTAATGTGCCTGCGTTCTTGTTGAACCCCAACCAAGTGAAAATAAATGCATTCTTAAGGTGCCTATGTTTTTGTTGATTCCCAGTTTAGTGAAAAGAAATGGTATCTAATGTGTCTGCCCTTTTCTGATCGCATTTTCATTTATATATGCATTCCTATGGTGATTCCACTTTAAGACTTTTTATTTACCTTGATTGATTGCTCTATGTTTTTCCTAATTGTGTTTTCATGGTTGGGAGTATCACTGACGATTTTCCAACTTCTTAGGTCTGCATTCGTTGTATTTACTGGGTGTTTTCCATCCTTAAGACTGAAGTCATTGCCTGGGTGCATCACTTGCGATTTGCCTTTACAAAATGGCTATCTAATACCTTTGCTGGCTAGCGAATTTGCTCCAGTCCATTTTATTATCTCTGCGCCTTTAGACTATGTTGACCTGCATTTTTAATAAATGACATTTACGAATATAAATACTGGCAATGCGAGTTTATATTTCTTT
>JASDQU010750349.1:67608-81347 GCA_032191745.1 Picea mariana
TTTTTATTTTTAAAGAATCTTTGCTAGCAGGCTTGCGTGTTGTAGAATGTTAGTTGGGAGCAGATTTAGTTTTATTCAATAATCTCATTTACGACCACACGCATGTTAATTTCGTAGTGTTTTTTTGGATCCTTGCCAATTATTAATAGTGTACTTTGATGCAATGGGTTGTCTACAATATTCTCAACAAAAATGGGACCAAAGAAAGATTATCCATGCTCTATCATTTTATTTGGATTAGAAAAATATTAAAATAACCAAAATGAATCTTGTTTGGCTCTGTGCTTTCTTTTTATTGTGGAGGATACAAGTCTGTAATTGCTAAATTATAGAAAAAATATGTGGATTTTCGTTGTTTTATTTTAAACAGTGTCTGACTGGTGATTGCTTTAGTTAGGTTCCACCTGAGATTGGTTGGAGGATGAACCTTTCTGAACGAGGTGTAGGTAAAGGTCTAACCCCCTCCCCCAATGTCTTGGGGAAAGGAAAGCTCCAACCCTAACAAAGGAAGGCTTCCATGGTACTTTAGGAAAGAAATTGTAAGTCATACAGAATGTTCATTAAGAAAAAAAATGATCCATGATATAAATCTAACGGATGTTTTCTTGTTTGTTGTTATTTCAAAGTTTAATGGGATTGAGGAAACAATGATTTTTTTGTTGTAAAAGGTAGGTAGGAGTGCAACGAAGAATCAAAATTGATGATGACTTTGCAGTGTGCACTCCAGTTTATGAAACATCAAATCATGTATCATTGTTCTTATCAGCAGAATTGGCTTTTGTACTCCAATTACTGAGACAACCTTAGATCATAGAAGAAATCATGGTAAGCTCCCTACTAGCCCAATTTTCATATCTTCAATTTGTGTATTGTAGAATTGAAAAAAAAAAATTGAATTAAAGACAATATCTTTAGATTTTTTTATCACAAATACACTGTATCTCTATTAAATTGAAGATATTGTATCTCTATTGAAGAGAATTTTTTTCTATGTAAATCGAAGAAAAAATAAATAAATTTGATTTCACTCAACTTCTATTTTGTTGAACTCAATTCAAATAGAATTCAATTCTTGGTGACAATGATTCATTCTATTAGAATTGGTGACATTCATTCTAATAGAATTGGTGACAGTGATTCCTTATAATAGAATGAGAAGCTTTCTCTCCTCTACATATTGTAGTTGGAAGCTCTCTCTCCTTGACATATTGTAGCTGGAAGGTTATTTCATGAAAACGTGCAGGTAGATCGCTATCAAACAATACACAAGCTATCAAAGTATGCATAATGAGTAGGGAAATAATACACAGGAGCATGAAGAGGCTGAAAAATACACAAGAGCATGGAGATAGTGAAGGTTTGCTTGGCATGTTGTTATTTGATGATCTCACATATTCTACATTGTGTTGCACTACTCTCTGTTGGATGTATAGGAGATCATCTCTCAAAGAAAAAGGAGCAACATGGGATGGATAAGTGGGGTTCAAGTGCGTGAGGAAGAAGAGAAATGGAGGATGAAGGTTCGTTTGGCATGTTGTTATTTGATGATCTCACATATTATACATTGTGTTGCACTTGTTGGATTTATGGGAGATCATCTCTCAAAGAAAAAGGAGGAGCAGGGGATGGATAAGTGGGGTTCAGGTGCATGAGGAAGAAGTGAGGAAGAGGATAAATGGAGGAAACAACAACCTTAGCAAAGATGCTTATATAGTGATGAAAAGTCACTTACAAGTGAGCAAGTGGGATGGCACTTGGCATCTCACGAGATATAGGGTTGGAAACTCACCAGAGAGATTTATGAGTTATCACTAGAGAAGGTTGCTTCTTATGCATAAGAAAATACTATACATTTAATGTTTGGAATTAATGCTAAGTTGGAACTTATCATTAATTCAAGTTGCTTCCTACATATCCGGTTCACCAAGTTTCAAGCATCATTTCCCTAAGTTTGAATCCCCTTGCCTCGATATGAGGCCAAATAAGGAGTAAAACTTAAAACTTAGAGTTATAAAATAAATATGAATTGGAAAATTGCATGAAACAATTGAAACTTTGGTTAAATTATTGTTGAATTACTTGGTTTTCATGTCATGATAATATGTGAATAAAAAATCGATTACTAATAATCCCTTTAGCCCAAAGGGAACGGACTAATAAAATTGATATTTTGTGACCTCTTCTTTGTGATTTACTTGCTGTTGATATGAGCAATGTAGCGACTAAGTGGATGGAAGCTAATTTCTTTGACTTTTTAAATTATTTAAATTCAAAAAAAAAAACACTTGCATTTTTATAATTTGTGTCCACAACAACCATTATAAAAGAAACATGTATACAATATTTGACAGCTACGCAGCCCCTTCACCACTCGCAGGCCGTAAGGTCCATGCGCACTCACAGGATCTTCTTTCTACTTGGCCCGAAGAACTCCAAGATTCGTCTATTTCCCTATCGGGAAATCTGCACCCACAGTTCTCTTCGGCGCGATCCTTCCTTCTCTACTTTCGGAGGATCGGAACTCGTGGCTTCGCAAGTTCGCTATCGATCACTAGGCTCTCGAATCCCCGCGACCCGATGGCCAGTCAAATCGTTGACTTTTCCCCTATCCTCTATCGGGACTTCGCTACTCGCGATACCANCGTGAGTAATCCAACCAGCCCTAGCTGACTTGGATCAACGACTCTGCCCCTCCTAAGCTTAGAACTTCTCCACACTTGCATTGTAACTACCTTGCACCTCCACAAGATCTAACAGCCCTCGGAACTTTACGAAATCTCCTCAGAGGATTCCGACCATCCGTCCTTCCTTGTGGAATCCACGAAATGAAGAAGTGTCTCTCCATGAGGCTCGTTCAACTGCTCACCAACCTACGACGCTTCCCTTGAGATTTCAACGGCAGCTTCCCCTGTGCTTATCCTTCAATGAGTTCGAAGGCCTACTCCTCCTGATCTTCCTTGAAATTCTTCAAATACTTAAAAGGAACTTTGCACGCACTCCTTGCGGCAAATCTTCAACCTTGTCTAAGTGTTGAAGTCTTTCGACCCTGCGCACTCTTGCAGCAGCAATCTTTCAAAGCTTTGCTCAGGTTCACAACCTTGAGGCTTTTCCTTGGCCTACGCACTCCTTGCACGGCACTGTGCTTAACTGTACTTTAGAGGAAATGAGAAAAAAAGCTATCTCTAATTGAACCCTTCTGTCAACGCACTCCTTGCGGACAATTCGACTGCACTCCTTGCAGGAATTCTCTGGCTCAATTAGAGAAACAATTGAAACTCATTCACTCAGCCTCTCAGACTTCAATTCAACCATGAAGTCACATACACAACATATAAAAGCAAATGCATGACAAGAAGAAAACACTCGTGAGCATAATCATCAATACACAGAGAAATAACACATAACCATGAGATTGAATCAAAGCTTTCTTCTATTAATTCAATGTCTGTACATGGGTGTTTTTCTTACAGTTCTCTGCATGTTCTTCTGCTTTTCCTGAATTGATTATCTTACCACGATACAATGAGGGTGTCTATATCCATTTTCCCTCTTGGACTCTAAAGCTATCAAATCTAGAATTAAATATTCTATCTACTTTACATTAACTATCTTAAATGCCTCGTCTACCTAAGGACGAGAGCTATCCTCTCAAGGTCCATTACAATATACAAAGTGTGCCTTCATAAATGGCTTCATTAAATACTTGAGCAACAATCCCAAAGTGTTTTCAAAATTTGTGCTGGCCTATCCAACTGTTTTTCTGCTTCAGCGCTGGCTCGCTTAATGAGTTGGCGATGCTCCTGCATCATACTCCTCGGCTTGAAAATTTTCATGGGCTCCTTTCCATGAGCTCCTGCACAGTATGTCCATGCTTCTGTATCACTCCTTCGATCTCCCAGCTGGCATCTTCAACTCGATGATTTTTCCACTTGACCAGATACTCAAAGTATTCTTTCCTCCTGGTCTTCTTTCCCACTCTCTTGTCCAGTATGCATTCCATCGGTGGCTTCTCTGCTATCGGCATCTGCTTCGTCCACTGGATCACTGGTTGCTCAGTTGCAGTCTCTACTTCTCTAGCTTTGTACGGGTATAAATCTGCTATATTGAATATCGGAGATATCCCGATGCCATCTGGCAACTCGATCTCATAAGCATTTTCTCCGAATTTCTTCAGGACCTTGCATGGCCCAATTTTCTTCATTTTCAATTTATTGTATGTTCCCCTCAGGAACCTTTCCTTCCTCAAATGTGCCAGAACTAGATCACCAACTTCAAACTGAAGTTGTCTCCAATGTTGATCTACTCTGTGCTTGTATTCCTGATTTGAATCTATCAGTCGTTGCTTCACCATGCTATGAAGTTCTTTGATCGCCTCAGCGAATTCTTCTGCACCAGCGCTGCTAGTAGCAGTCTGTTCTGAATCCCTCAGTTCAGACTCTCCTCTCAGTTGTATCCCATATACAACCTGAAATGGACTTCTGCCTGTGCTCATGTTCACTGATTCGTTGTATGCAAATTCCGCCTGTGGCAATATGTTATCCCAGCTGCTATGGTGCTCTGTCACCAAGCTTCTCAGCAAGTCTCCCAAACTTCTGTTAACCACTTCTGTTTGCCCATCCGTCTGGGGATGATAAGCAGAACTAAACGCCAAGTTAGTTCCTAGCTTCTTCCATAAGGTCCTCCAAAAATGTCCTATGAATTTTGTGTCCCTGTCTGAAACTATACTTTTCAGCAGTCCATGAAGTCGAATGACCTCCTTGAAAAATAGATTCGCGATGTGGGTCGCATCGTTGGTCTTCTGGCATGGAATGAAGTGTGCCATATTGGAAAACCTGTCCACCACCACAAAGATTGAATCAACACCTCTTTTTGCTCTCGGCAAACCTAATACAAAATCCATGATGATTGCCTCCCATGGCCTCTCTGGTATGGGTAATGGCTGATAAAAACCTACATTCTGCTTTCTGCCCTTCGAATGATAGAAAATTCTACACCTATCAACAAACCTCTTGACATATGCTCGCATTCCTGGCCAAAAGTATGATTCATTCAGCTTCGCGAATGTCTTGTCATGGCCAAAATGTCCTGCCAAGCCTCCGCTGTGTTTTTCCTTCAACAAGTTCTCCCTCATGGAGCAATTTGGAATACATAGTTGATTGCCTCTGAATAGAAATCCTTCCTGGATCATATAATCTATCCAAGGGCTCCGATCTCTGAGAACTGGATTCTCAGTTGCTTCATATGCTTCTCCAAAATCTGCATCTCTTGCATACATGTCCCTAAGATTTTCAAAACCCAATGTTTTGACTCGGAATTCCTACAGTAACAAACATTTCCTGCTCAAAGCATCAGCCACTTTGTTAGCAGTACCCAAAATATGCTTAATCACAAATTTGAAATTCTGCATATACTCTACCCATTTTGCATGTTTCTGATCCAACTTCTCTTGTTGACTCACAAACTGTAATGCATGATTATCGTTGTACAATACAAATTCTTTTGGGATCAAGTAATGCCTCCACTTCTTTAGTGCCTGTATGATAGCATAAAATTATTTATCATACGTGGAGTATTTCAGCTTTGCTTCATCCAGCTTCTCGCTGAAATATGCAACTGGTCTGTCTTCTTGACTCAAGACTGCTCCTATAGCAAATCCACTTGCATCACATTTCACCTGAAATGTCTTCTGGAAATCCGGTAACACCAACACTGGTTGTTCTGTTATCTTCCACTTCAATAGATTGAAGCTCTTCTTAGCCTCTGTTGTCCAATGAAAAGACTTATGCCACTTCTTCACTGTATCCATCATCACTGTGCTAATTCCACTGAAATTCCTGATGAATTTTCGGTAGAAACTAGCTAATCCATGAAAACTTCTCACCTCGAAAATATTTCTCGGTGATGGCCAATTCTTAATCACTTCTACCTTATCCAGATCCATCCTCAACTCATTAGCCGAAATAACAAAACCCAAACAAATGAGTTTTTTCTTCATAAATGAGCACTTTTTCATATTTATCAACAGCTTCTCCTACTGTAGCTTTTTCATCACTGTAGCCAAATGCTTCAAGTGTTCAGCCTTGGTCTTGCTGAAAATTAGTATATCATCCAGATATACGATGACAAACTTTCCGATGAATTCCCTCAGGACTTCATTCATCAACCTCATAAACTTACTTGGCGCATTCGTCAAGCCAAATGACATGACTAGCCATTCATACAGTCCTTCATTTGTCTTGAAGGTTGTCTTCCATTCATCGCCCTCTCTCATGCGAATCTAATGATATCCGCTTTTCAAATCTATCTTTGAAAAGTAATTTTCCCTGCTCAGGCAATCCATTAAATCATCCATTCTCGGCAATGGAAATCTGTACCTAATGGTTATTTTTTTGCTCGCCCTTGAATCGGTGCACATTCTCTAGCCTCCGTCCTTCTTTGGACTGAGCACTGTTGGAACAGCACATGGGCTCAAGCTCTCCCTGACCAATCCTTTGTCCAACAGCTCCTAGACCTGCCTTTTAACCTCCTCATTTTTTTGCGGCGTCAACCTGTACGCAGCTTTGTTCGGAAAACTAGCTCCTGGTATGAGGTCTATATGGTGACTCACACTCCTCATCGATGGCAACGAATGAGGTAATTCATCCACTATAATATTAGCGAACTCTTCCAACAGTTCCTGAATCTCATCAGGTAGATCATCCACTCTTGTGCTAGTCAGAACAATCCTCGGCTTTCTGACCACAAAGAATTGTGGATCTTCCTTCTTCTCCATCTCCGTAAGAAGCTCCTTCCCACTCATGAGAAGTATTGTGTTGCTTACTTCCGGTTTCACCTCCTTATCCTTTATCGGAAGCAACTTGTGTGTCCTCCCATCCTTCTCTAAAGTATATGTGTTCATTCTCCCATCATGAACCACATTTCTGTCATATTGCCATGGCCTACCCAGCAATAAATGACATACATACATGCGAATAACATCACAGAGTACTTTATCATTATATCCACCTATCTTGAATTCAACTAAACATTGTTTAGTGACACTTACCTAATGTCCCTTCTGTAGCCATGAAACTTTATATGGACTCGAGTGATCAGTTGTCTCCAGCTCCAACTTCTCTACCATCTCGGTCGAAACGAGATTATCTGTGCTACCACTGTCAACAATAACCTTGCATACCCAATCCTTGATCTTGCAAGCTATTCTGAAAAGTATGGTCCTTTGAGCTAAGTCTTCCACCTCCTTTCCGGGTGTTAAGAGAACTTTACGCATCATCAGTGACCTTCCACCTTCTGTGTCTTCAGTCTCAACATCACGCCTATGCGCTTCAGTGATGTGAGCTTCACCACTATCCTTCCTTTTTTCTGGACACTCAAATGACCTGTGCCCATTCTTTTCACATGTGAAGCATGTGATAACTCCACCTCTTCCTCTTCCTCTACCTCTGGTACGAGGAAAAGTGTTTGCGTCGGCATAATCTCCCTTCTGCTCTGTATGCTGCCCTCTCTGTTCAACATGTGGTCCTCGCTGTGAGGTTCCACCTCTTTCAATCTTACCCTGAGGTTTCTTCCATTCCTCCTTGGGCTTCTGGAATTTCTCTTGGGCAACTGCTTTGCCTCTAGGCTGACTCCTACCTCGCCCTCACTGACCTTTCTTATGGCTCAACTTCTCTTCATCTTTCAGAGCCATCTGATAAGCATCCTCTACAGTTCGGATGGTTACCATGCTTAATTCATCCTGAATGTCATATCTCAGACCATTCAGATATCTGGAAACCTTCTCATCATCGCCCTCCCGATGACCTGCTCTGATGTTTAGTCGATAGAATTCTTCAATGTATTCTTTCACTGTCATCATCTTTTGTCTCAGGTTCTGCATTCTCTTGAACAGAGTAATTTGATAGTCACTCGGGATGAACTTCGCCTTCATCTTCGCGATCATTCAATCCCAACTCTTTATCTTTTGCTTGCCCTTGCAGCGTCTGTCAGCTTGTAGCTCATCCCACCACAATGCTGCATGTCCTTTCAGGCACGTGACAGCATGCCTGACTTTCTTATCCTCTTCGATATCTTCATAATTGAAGTAGGTGTCAAGAGCTCTAATCCAGTCTAGTAGCTCTTCTGCATCCAGATTTCCCTCATAGACTGGAATATCCATTTTCGCCTTTGCACCCATTCTGGTGATAGCTTTTATCAACCGCTCGGTTGATGCATCTTCGGCTGCAACTTACTCCTCGCGTTCATCCTCAATTTTGCTGTCGAAATTGCTAAGATCCCCTGCACTAGCTGTGCATCTTTGTGTTGTCTCCATCTCCTCAAGTCTTGCTCGAAGATCATGCATCTGTCTCTCCATTTCTGGATTTCCTGTCGGTCTGCCTCTTCTTCTCACCTCCCTATCTTCTGGGTCAGGTGACTGCCTCTCTCTTCTAGGCAGCATGGTGAATCCTTCTTCTCTGCTACAGAAATCAAAGAACTTCCCACTCTGATACCACTTGACGGCTACGCGGCCCCTTCACCACCTACAGGTCGTAAGGTCCACGCGCACTCACAGGATCTTCTTTCCACTCGGCCCGAAGAACTCCAAGATTCTTCTATTTCCCTATCAGGAAATCTGCACCCACAGTTCTCTTTGGCACGATCCTTCCTTCTCTACTTTTGGAGGATTGGAACTCGCGGCTTCGCAAGTTTGCTATCGATCACTGGGCTCTCGAATCCCCGCGACCTGATGGCCAGTCAAATTGCTGACTTTTCCCCTATCCTCTATCGAGACTTCGCTCTATCGTGACTTCTCTACTCGCAATACTAAGCACTCGGTTTTCCAACCACCAAAAACTGATGCGCCGAAACGTCGATGCACACGTGAGTTGACTTTTCAAAGTTCCCTTATCTCGTCGGGACTTCGGACTTCGCGGGATCACGAATCCTAACACCCAATATTCGAAACTTCTCGTGGCGAGATCCCGACGACTTCGTGGCACCTGTACTCCACTTCTCCAACTCCCTATGGCCCACACTATCTACGCAACCGTTGAGATATCACGTATCGCAATATCGCGATTCCCATTACCAAGTCTTGGATGCTTTTCTTACGAGATCCCGATAGGTGATCTTGTGAGTAATATAGCCAGCCCTGGTTGACTTGGATCAACGACTTTGCCCCTCCTGAGCTTAGAACTTCTCCACACTTGCGCTGTAACTACCTTTCACCTCGGCAAGATCCAACAGCCCTCGGAACTTCGCGAAATCTCCTCGAAGGATTCCGACCGTCCTTCCTTCCTTGTGCAATCCACGAAATGAAGAAGTGTCTCTCCACGAGACTCATTCAACTGATCGCCAACCTACAATGCTTCCGTCGAGCTTTCAACAGCAGCTTCCCCTATGCTTAACCTTCGATGAGTTCGAAGGCCTACTCCTTCTGATCTTCTTTGAAATTCTTCAAATACTTAAAAGGAACTTTGCATGCACTCCTTGCAACAAATCTTCAACCTTGTCTAAGTGTTGAAGTCTTTCAACCCTGCGCACTCTTGCAGCAACAGTCTTTCAAAGCTTTGCTCAGGTTCACAACCCTAAGGCTTTTCCTTGGCCTGCGCACTCCTTGCACGACACTGTGCTTAACTGTACTTTAGAGGAAATGAGAACAAAATCTATCTCTAATTGAACCCTTCTGTCAACGCACTCCTTGCGGACAATTCGACTACACTCCTTGCAGGAATTCTCTGGCTTAGTTAGAGAAACAATTGAAACTCATTCACTCACCCTCTCAGACTTCAATTCAACCATGAAGTCACATACACAGCATATAAAAGCAAATGCATGACAGGAAGCAAACACTCATGAGCATAATCATTAATACATAGAGAAATAACACATAACCATGAGATTGAATCAAAGCTTTCTTCTATTAATTCAATGTCTGTACATGGGTGTTTTTCTTACAGTTCTCTGCATGCTCTTCTGCTCTTCCTGAATTGATTAACTTACCATGATACAATGAGGGTGTCTATATCCGTTTTCCCTCTTGGACTCTAAAGCTATCAAATCTAGAATTAAATATTCTATCTACTTTACATTAACTATCTTAAATGCCTCATCTACCTAAGGATGAGAGATATCTCCTCAAGGTCCATTACAATATACAAAGTGTGCCTTCATAAATGGCTTCATTAAAGACTTGCGCAACAATCCCAAAGTGTTTTCAAAATTTGTGCTGGCCTGTCCAGTTGTTTTTCTGCTTCCGCGTTGGCTCGCTTGATGAGTTGGCGATGCTCCTGCATCAATATTGTAAAAGGATGAAAAGATGGGTAAAGGAACTTTGACTTGGAATGTATCGAGATTATTTAGAGAATTCATATGAAGGGTTTTTTTGTTATATGGGCTATGTATTTTATATATATTGTTGAATATGCTGAAACAATCTTACTGCATATGTCAATTGCTCAGTGCATATGTCAGTCTTTGTTGGGTTGTACAAACTCTATGCCCTAAACTTGAAGTTTTGACCACTCTCATCCTAATGTTGAATGAACTATCTCATGAAGTTGTTCTTCACCTCTGAATATGATGTAACCTCTCATATTATTTTATGAGGCCGATATTCACATGAAGAAATTATCTGACATCTATAATGCATGACTCCCGTGACAACATTAATTCATTCTCAAGCAAACACTTAGGGACTTAAAATAAATGTTAGAATTGTAAATAAATTAATTTTTAATTTTATATTAAGCATAACTAACTTATATTAGTGCATTTTTCTATTTTAAAATCATCCATACTCTATAAAAAAATAACAAAAGTAATGGCATCTGAATGTGCTATAAACAGTTTGATAGCTTATGATGAAAAAATTATGTTTAAATATTAATATGCACATTGGAACACTTACCACCGTGTAAGCACCATTATGTTGCATGGATGGATAATATGAGCATTGTACCTTTTGTGGCATTTTTTCATAACCTAACCTTATCGTAGCCACATTTCTCAAATTATATACATGTGCATTATGGATGTGGAAACATTTCCTAACAATATGTCATGTAATCACTATGCTAATATTGTTTATATGCATTGATACTAAGAAAAGGAAAAAGAAAGTGTTTGTATGCACTGATACTAGGAAAAAGAAAAGGAAAAGGAGGGTTGCATCGATACACTTATCTCCACATAGAGCATTAAAACAACCAAAAGAGTGCTTAAACAATAAATTAGTACATAGTATGTTTGAAACTCATAAGTTAACCTTTTGATGATCACAAAGATCCACACATATGAATGTGCACTATTTACATGGTGACAAAGTTTCAATAATGTGACCACCTATGTGGTACACTAATACATATCATGTACATTAACACCAATTTAAAGTTAAGCAATGTTTGTTGTTGTAGTACCATACATCAAAATACCAATAACATACTCTAATGATGCACCAGTTAATTTTTAGTATATTGAATCTCGAAACATTCATAGAAATAACACATCAAAGAATGGTGCATTCATAAAAACCATAACACATCACTCATCTAGTAAGAAAAAGAAATGTTTAAATAAAATATCATCATTGTGATTGGCCAACCAATCAAGCTCCAATGACAAAATCCAATTATAACATGATCATAATTAGCGTTCCCTCGGAGGGGGGTGGAAGACATGGTAAGGTAAGACATGGCAAGGAAATGGAAGTAAATGATAGACATGGCAAGGAAAGGAATGGAAAGACATGACAAGGTAAGACAAGGCAATAAATGGAAAATCAAGACATGGAAAGACACGAGACAAGGGAAGACAAGGAATGGAAATACATGGAAAGGTGCAAGTCAAGGAAAGTAAATACAAGAAAAGGAAAGGAAATGCAAGGAAAGACAAGACAAGAAAAGAAAAGGAAAGGCAAGGAAAAACATTGTAAGGAGAGGAATGGGAAGGCAAAGAAAGGAAAGGCATGGAAAGGCAAGGCATGGAAAGACAAGGAAAGGCAAGGAAAGGCAAGACAAGTCAAGGAAAGGAAAGAGATGGAAAGACAAGGCAAGGCAACACAAGGCATGGCAAGTCAAGACATGGCAATGAAAGGCATCGAAATACATGGAAGGAAAGCAAAGGCAAGGAAAAGAAAGGAAAGACAAGGCAAGACATGGAAATTCAAGGCAATACAAGTCAAGACAATGAAAGGTATGGAAAGGAAAGACATGTAAAGGAAAGACAAGGAAAGGAAAGAAATGGAAAGGAAAGGCATGGCAAGTCAAGGCAAGGAAAGGAAAGGAAATACATTGCACGAAAAGGCAAGGCTAGACATGGCAAGGAAATTCAAGGCAAGATAAGGAAAGGAAACACAAGGCAACATAACACAAGTTCAATTAGGTGTCACAAGACTCAATGTAGTGTGGTTTTGAAACAAGACATGATTAAGAGGAAAATGGAAAAAGGAAAAATATATCATTTTCTTATATCATTTACAATAAAGTTTTTTGGATGTACTTTTTAACATTATTATGACCATATTAATATGAAAATTCATCCATATAGGTTTCCATTAGTAGGTTATGGTTGAAATGGATTTTGGGCATTAACATTTACTGTAGTAATGACTCTAAAATCATTCCAAGAAAACAATGCATGAATGTTATAAAATAAACACTATGAACGATGCAAAATTTGGACCTAAGACACGACATAAAATTTGGTGTATTAATGTCCACTAATTTCCTCCATCTCTATCATGGTAATTTTCTAGATCCATGCTTCTCTTATAATTTTATAAAGTTTAACTAATATTTATAATTCTTAAAATGCCTATTATTAATGTTTCATGTAATTTTGGTAAAAGTATTCAAACATATATGAATTTTACACAATTTTTTAAATAAAATAATGTTGTCCTATAGAAATTTGGTCGAAACACTTTTGGAGAAAATGGATATTGGTGAATAGTGTTTTTTATTTAATACATTAAGTGAAAAATAACCAAATGGAAAAATTTATCCCTTAAAATCTTCTTTGAAATCCTTACAAGTTCATCAAGTTCTCCCATAACCCTTGCAGTGATTCTCACCTATATCCATGTTTAATTTGTATCATATGATTTTAATAATTTGGGCATGTGCATATACCTAAGTTTGATTTTTTTAACCTTGAATTTTACAAGATATTGATTTGAGTGTTATGAGTGACATAATAAGGGAGAAACAAGGATTGATAATATCAATGGTTTGTACTCCATAGCTCCTACACCCAAATCTAGTTAAGGACCCTACATTCATCAACTTCAAATAAAAAAACATTTTAATTAATAAAAAAAAGTGTCATGAAATATATATATATATATTCAACATCGTCTCAACTGTACATTTTTAACAAAATGGCACATTGTGCCCAATATACAAAATAATGACAAGTTCCCTGACATGAAAAAGTGTCATATGGTACCCTAGATACAAAATGACACTCATTCATCACTCATCGACCATTTCCACCCTTGAAAGTATCAAGAGAATCCCCAAAATATGTTGGATCAGGTTGTCATTGATGCCAAAGGCTTGATTAATTGATGTCAAGTGATTGATTGGTGCCAAAGGATTGAATGATTGATGTAATACGTATTATCCTTGATGAGAATGGATAGATGTCAAGTGGAATCATAGTCATATGATGTCATTGATATGATCCTTAGATGAAGATGGATCGATGTGGTCTCATTTGTATACGATGCATTGTTGGATGGATGTAAAGATGAATAATTATTG
>JASDQU010750350.1:75192-85826 GCA_032191745.1 Picea mariana
AGTATCGATTTTCAAAATCGAATAAGATTAACTTATGCGCCTTTAAAACCATTGCTACCATACCTTTATGAACTTGCCAATGTATTTGGTGTATACCACATATGTTTGTATTCCAAAGCCTTAGAGCCACACAATACAATTTTTTCATATGATACTCAAATGAAAACCATAGCAAAGATAAAACAATGTGAACAGATACGTTATAATTTTCATAAATAAGACCAATAACTTTCACGCCCAAAGGTTTAATAGTGAAATATATCCAAATGCGCAATCAAGGTAAGTTAATGATCAAGAACATAAGTTTGATAAAACCTTTATCAATCACATGATAAACCAGTGATCAAGCATCAACCAACAACTCAACTAAAGACGACGACAGTATAATCAACGAAATAGGTGTTTTCACATTTGCAATTGTGAAAACTGAGTCGAAATTGAATTGTAATGGTTGCAAAAATGAGACACATGTCTATTAGCACAATGTGACAATGATTTGTCATGATACCGCAAGGGGTGTAGGCAGCTNTGGGTTAGCTGCCAACACCTAGGTCCTCTATCCACTAGAGGTGCCCCACTATCTGGAGGCCCTCCAGGTCCAGGATGCACCCGACCAATAATCGCTACCCCCGTCATTGTTTCTCAATAGATCAGGGTCCATCACTCTTTCGGTACTCCCACACACTAATACAAGACGTCCTCATCCTATATGTAGGCCCACATGTACTCAAGTACACCCTGTAGAACCCACTCAAAGCATCTGTGTAGGTCCTCCAGCATCACCCCGGCATCTGCATGTGGATCTCTCACTCATCCAGCACCAACGTCATCTCTTTGTCACCTTTTTCCAACCCTCATCTCTGTAGGAATCGGTCGAGTTGTCCCTTGATGAGCCGACTCCTCGACAACCTCCACCTCTCACCCTCAGGGTCCCACATCTGCAAAACAACACTGGATATAGTGTCAGCATCCATATACATATATAATCAATGATATCTATCGCAATCACAAAACATAAAACCATAACACAAACACATACCTCGTTGATGCCAGTCCTCCCCAAGATGCAACATCATGTCTGGATCATGTCGATAGTCCATACTCATGTATGGATATCTCATAATAAACTATGGCACCTAGTGCCACACTCAAGCCACCATGGCCATGAAATAGTTTCCACCCCCCCCACCCCCATTTTAGGCCAGCATGTGGGCCCACCACATCATACATGACTCTCATCACCTAGTGGGCTCAAGAATAATCCTTGGGTAAAACAAAGGAACCCTCTCTAAAAACTAGACCATTAGAACAGACACGAACATGAAATCATCAAAGTAGGCTCACCGACACCAGTTCAGTTGTCACATCATCTTGGTGTGCAGAAGCATACCCCAAGAAAATAGGTCCCCATCCAAGACCTGTCCCACAATCCTCAGCTAACCACCAGTGATTTACTAAGTAGCCAAGGATCCATATATCCTCACCACCATAGCCACAACACACTCAGTAAGGAGGTCATCAATGGCCTCAATGTAGACGACCGAACTCGACATATGGTTCGGCCCAGTACAATGGCGAGCCACCATGGTCTCCACCCAATCATCCCCAAGAATATGGGGCTCAACAGGAAGGGCCATCCCATGGAATGAGATCCCTGTCAGGAAATATACATCCTCTGTCATAGAGAATGTAAGCTACTGCCCCCTCACTATGAAGCACTCCAGATCAATACTCCACATACCAATCACGTACTGAAGCAGGAACTCTTGAGACCATATCAAAGAGCAGTCAAAGAACTTGAGCAACCCGTGGGCTGCCAAGTGTCTCCTCACGCCTGGATATGCTCTCACCACCTTCCGCAATGGGTCCTAGACACCCTCTCTCCAATGGACTGACATGGTGTTGTATACTCTATTGATCACTTGCATCCACTCATAAACATTTTATCATCCTCATAATCCAGGAAAAAGAATAAAAATATAAAAAATTACAAACCCTTAGCATTGCCCAAAGTGCGTGGCTTTCACCCAGATAGGTGTGCACTCATGCGTAGCTGACTGAGAAATATTCGCACATTAGTGAGAAAATATTAGTCTAATAGGCACGCATATCATGCACACCTATTTTCCCAACCCTCGTTCCCCCATGTGCGGTTGTGTATAGTACAACCGCACATTATGCGTAGGAAATTGAGTAATACTCACACACATATACGAGGGTATTTCTTCTTTTCCCATGCATTGGTGGGACCCTACCCTTAAACACCCTTGTAAGGCCCTCCATACAACCCCTATATACAAACTAGGAAATTCATAAAGTGCGAGATGTTAGGACCACTAACCTAGCCCTCGCCTCTCCCAGATCGGTAGCCTCACGTTCTCACAATCTCCAAATATCCTCACAGCTATCTCATTAATTCAACAATAGTGACAGGTACAAATGAGGTGGCATTGTGGGCCCACCATCCATATATAGCCCCTTTTTCCCAACTTCCACACTATGTTACAGGAGCCCAGAGCCTCCAATTTTTGATATGTTTTCAGCCACAAGATCTTGGTCCCACCATCTACACATTCACATTCCTTGAGTCATCATCTGCACTTGGCCCTAGATGAGAACTTTTGTACATCATGTTCAGCTACGCATGCTCATGTTCAATTTTATCCAATAGTTTTTATATGTTCTTTATCATCAGATATTGTTCACATCAGGTATTTGGTGTTCATGTGTGCAGGTATTTATTCCGCAAACTTACATCCTCTTCAGGTATATGTTCGACAATGGAATGTAATTATTCCCTCTATAAATAAATTGCATATCCCAGTCACGCCCTCTAAAATTTACCTTTAGGGTCCTTACATCCAACTCTACAGTATCTTTGCCTCTTCCACATTTGGGTACTGTCAACCGGTAGCACCATTCCCCATGTGATTTATCCCATTCATAGTTCCCCTTGGAAATTTGACACTAATGTTGATTTCACCCCCTAGGGATTGGAGTCTTGATAGTCTTATGCACTTTCGAGAATGAACCCCATACTTCTTCTCATCATATTGCTAACCTTCCCAATAGACTCCCAGGTCATATCATATTGGTTCTATTTACTGCACCTCTGTATTTTCATTAGCCATCCATCTCATCCACCATCAGTTTTCCCATCTGCAAATTGTCCTCCATCCATTTACCTAATATAGAAACCCACCCATGGGGCCCCCACCCTCCACCAATTCTCTTTCAAAAACTTGTTCCTTAAACAAGCTAAGCCAGCTTTCACTAGGGCACCTGTTTCTGTATCTATATACTCAACCCAAATTATTCTTTATTTCTTTGGTAATTGTAAAAAGTCTTTGTTTCCAACATATAAATAGTTTTTTTCATCATCATCCTTAATGACCTTCTTTTCCCTAGAAAAGAAACCCATGTCACCCTTGGTTGGGGCATCCACTCTCCTTTCATTCTGACGTCATTCACGAACCCCAAGTATCCCAAATCCATCTACCCATTATCTTTGAGTTTGTCCACTTTGTTAGCCTCTAGCACAGTTTAACCCCATATCTAGTTGTCCCCCTAATGCTAGATCCATTTTTACGGTTGCTGCCAATCATCCTTCAAAATTCCCCAACCAAGGGAAGTCTTGAGTCCCACAGCATATTGACTTCATTCATGTTACCTGTCAGTACCTGATATCATCCATTACTCAGTGGATTTTATGAATCCATTTGCTTCTTGGAGTCAAACCTCCCTTCCTATCAACATCAACACATTTTTCCAGAAGGGCGGTAGTATCTTGACTCTCACTAACTTTACAATGAGGAGTCTCGGATGGCACAAAGAGAATAATCATTTCTCTCTGATTTCTTTGACCCCCATAACATTCAACTTCAACAAACTCTCATGTTACAGTGGGTCTTACTATGTGACTATTGTTGTCGTCTCATACCAGCCGAAGACCTTTGAATCTATTAGGCCATCAATTCCTACGAGTCATCAACAATTCTTACAGTCATCCTTGCCTCACTTAAGATTCCATTCACCATACAGAACTTTCATCTGTCATTATCAACCTCCCCCGAGGGAATTGCGGTTATCTACATCAACATACATCTTCAATTATAGTCACAATTTGGTTTCATGACATGAACATGGGGCATGCCCTCCTCGTTTGTACAAAGATTTTATTTTTTCTCCCTAGAGACAAGTTTGGGTCCCATATTTTTCCCTCTCCCTCCGGCGGAGTGCTCTTCTAGTTACTCTCTCCACTCTTCCTTACAATGGCACTCTCAACAAAAGCAACATTGATGTATTTTAGCTATATGTATTCTCCTAACCTCACACATTAGGGGGCATCTGTTGTAACTAAAAAAATTTCCGCAACGTTGCACACAAATGGGTAAAGAGAACATAAATGCCAGCATTCATTAGTCCAAAAAAAAAAAAATGTAATTGGGTCAAGAATCAAAGTGTGCATATTCACCAAAAGAAGCGTGCACACAATGCACAGTATGTGTGGGCCAACACAACCCTCAACGTGCACTATGCGAAAAATGTGCAACTGTCTACGAGAAAATTTGTGCACTTCTATGAATGAGACATTTATGGATCTTGTTGGCCCCTCAACCACTTCTAGTCTGACCCCAACATGATTTGACACTCATATATGAGAGAAATCTAATTTGGAGGTTGGTCAAGGACTAGAGGGTGCGCTAAAAGGCCCCTTGTTCACACTATGAACCAATTACATTCTTCCATGAATGGATGCTATAAATAAGAGCCATGGGTGTGCTAAGAAATCAAGATCTTCAAGGTATTTTTATGATGCAAGAATTCTTCCTTGAGAATCCTCTTTTCTCTTTGAATCCCTCAAGAACCATTGCAATAGGCCATTCCACTCACCTCTTGAGGGAATAGGCATTTTTTTCTTTGTCATTTTCCATTTATTCCTTTGTAAGGAGAGAAAATCTCTCAATTAGGGAACTCAAGAGCCCTCCCAAGGAGGAAGATGGGACTCATAAGTCCCTACCTTTCTCTACAGTGTTTTGCCTACTAATTTATTGATCCATTGGTAGCATTATGTTGGTAATTGTTTGATTTTCATGGTTCTAAGTTTCTCAATATTTCTAACATTTATTTCTTAGTTGCTTTTAGTTGTATTTATTTGTTTTCACATGTGTTTGGATTATATAACCCACTCAGAAACTTTTGTCTTGTTTAGTAGGATCATCTAAACATGCAAGTGTTGTTGCTTTTCTCACCCAAGTGACAAAACTGACACAACAACATTGTTAGACACAAAATTCTTGGGATTGAGTTATTGTAATAATAATGTAAACATGAAGAGTTGTAGGTGATAGGAAGAGTCATACATTAAGGTATACCAATAGTCATCCTAATTTTATTTATGCACCTTTCATATCAATGCAATATACATTAGTGGAGTTACATTTTCTACCAATGATTGTCCTAGTAGTGGTATCAGAGCACATGATAAATCCATTACTTCTCTAGGAGTTTTCTCTCCCCAAGTTTACAAAAACATCTCCCTATCTTCTCATCTAACCTATAACACTTTGAATGATTCCTTTTCCAGCATGTGTTTCATTCATTACTATATGCCTTCCTATATGCTCCTTGGCACACATTATACCCATCATCTCTTCACATTGGTAAAAATACATGCCGATTAGTATTGTTAATTTCTTGATGGAAACCCTAATTTTACTCTCACACATATGTGATTGCACTCCAAATCCATTGATTCTTCTCTCACACATCTGTGACTACTCTCCATGTCCTCAATGTATCCCTAGTCTCACTACACTCGTCACAAGTTTCTCCTCAAATTAAAACCCTACATGAGATCCATGTGAAATCGTAACTGACACCTTGATTATTATCCTCAACCATTCAATTTTCCATCAAACTAAAAGTGGAGCCAAACCCTCACCAACTACTCTAACACCCTTGTGATTTATATTCTATGCCTCATCTGCATAGACACCTTCAATTTCATATGTAGAATCTTCCATACATAGCATCCCATTTCATCTCTTCACGACTTTGTTCAGAAATGAATTCTTACCATCGAACTACAGTGCTTGGGACTAGATCCATAGAATAAGGCATAGGAGTTTTGATTCTTGATTGTTCACGCCAACCATAGTTCACATGTTTGATGAGTTGTTTCAGCAACAACAAATAATAGGAAACATTATATATAGATGTTTTTGAAGGGAATGTGGGATCGTCCCATTTTTGCAAGTGTTTGGAAACAAGGTGGAGAATATTTTATGGGAAAATCTACCGAATCTATCAATTTGTTGAAGTGGAGTCTTTTTTGTGAGTTGGTTTCATTAGGTTTTGAATATTTTGAACAATTTTGCAGTAAGGAAAATTGTTGTGTTAATATTGCATTTATTTTGCAAGAAAAAATGTTATTCTTTTTGTTTTTCAAAGGAAAAGTTGGATTGTGAGGAGAAAATTATGATGGAATATGTATTCCCTCATCTCCATTTCTAGCATGGTGCTCACTAGAAATGAAAACTACAGATAATGGTACAGAAATATCAAAACCACATTGATCGTCAATGACCTATGGAAAGGAATTTGTGAAGCAGTAGCAGTCCCTGAAAAAATTGAAGAAGTAGAATCATACTTTGAATATTATACCTCTGAATCAAAGTCAAAGAGTAGTAGACCAGGTAGCGTACCATCCATTCCAAAATCAAAAAAATAATGTGAAATATGGGATGGAAAACACCAAAAGGAATATGTTGTGATATCTATGATAGTAAGTGAGGAGGTGAGCCATCATATTGCTTCTATTAAAAACTCCTATAGTGCCTTGAAGTTATTGAATGACTTTTAAGACACACACTCTAAACTAGAACTCATACAACTAATGGTGAAGCTCTTCAACCTAGAGTTGAAGAATGGTGACCCTATGCAATCAAATCCATAATGCATGAAATTCAGGCCACTGGAGTGCGGATAGATCTCCCTCTCACACCCTTCATTAAGGCCCTCTACCCTACATATTCTCACTACCTTGAATCTTTGCAATCAAGTGGTCAAATTAAATCCATTACATTTGAAAAGATAGTGGATAAAGGTATAGAACATGAGAAATCCTCTCCTTCAACTGGTGAGACAATGTACCTTGATCATAAAGATAAGAGTAAACTGGATTATTCTTCTAGAGGAAAAAGTAGTAGAATAGGATGTGGATGTGGAAGAAATACTTTCAAAGGAAGGGGGTAGACACAACCAAGGTGATATATCCAATTTTCATTGTACCCATTGCAAAATGAATGGGTCACATGAAGCAGATGACTGTAGATTTCCATGGGATACGATCAAACAAGACATACAAGATAAGAAAGAGGACTAAGGTAAAAATTCAAAACCAACAAAAGGTAATCCACCTGAATATGCCCATTACATTATTTACCATTGCAATATAAGAGTAAGTAAAGATTTGTTTAACACTTCATATACTGCTTGGAAAGATGCATGGATTCTTGAACTAGGCACAACCTCTCGCATGGAATTTTGAAGAGATTTCTTCGAAACATTCAATGAAAATATATATGGCATAATTTATTTTCTAAATCAAGTTGAGTCTTAAATGTCCAGTAATGGGCACCATCCAACTTAAGTTGCTTGGATTCTCGAATTTGTTTTTTCATAATGTGCTTTATCTTCCTGAATTTCAAAGGATCTTGTTATCCCTTGTGCACATCCAACAACAAGGCCACTCTATTCATTTGATCGGTGATAAAGTTGAAATACAAAAGGATTCTAGCAACATGATTTTTATGATCAGAATGGAAGATGGAAGATTATTGAAGTTGAATGGGTCATCTTCCCATACACAAAATGCCACATACCTCTCTCATCACGGTGAAGGTATAATGCCATTTAGTATTTTGTGGCATGCTAGATTTGGCCATATTAATTATGATAGACTCCATTTGTTGAGAAACAATCGTTTTTATGGTTTTCCTACTATTCCTAGGAAATTGAAGTAATGTGATGTGATGATTGTATCCTTGGAAAGCATAGAAAACAACAATTTCATGATTCTACTTCTAGAGCATGTAGAAAACTTGAAATGATTCATTATTATTTGTGTGGACCTATGCCTCTTCATTCTACAAATGAAAATAAATATATCATGTATTTTATTGATGATTTCACCAGGATGTGTTGGGCATACTTGTTGAAAGATAAATCACAAGATTTTGAAACATTTAAAAATTTTCATGTATGCATTCAAAATGAAGCTCAGTCTTGTATTGGATATCTTTGCATTGTTAGTGGAAAATAATATGCATCTAATGAATTTTAAAGATACATTTTCCAACATGTGATCAAGCATTAAACCACAATTCCATAAAATCCTCAACAGAATGGTGTAGCTGAAAGAATGAATCAGACACTCCTAAATATGGTTAGTTCTATGATGTTTTTCAAGAATGTAAAATTGATGTTTTGGGCTGATGCATTTCTATGTGAAATTTATTTCAAAAATAAGTTTCCATATCATGCTCTTGAAAAAAAGACTCCTTATGAAATTTCGTATGGCCACATTTCTTCAATGAGGCATCTCGGGTTCTTTAGTTCCACCAGCTATGCCTTGATTCCTAAGGAGAAAATGAGCCATCTTGATGCAAGGCGTTGGAAGTGCATATTCTTGGGGTACTCAAATACCACCAAGGTGTATCATCTTTACAATGAGACAAATAATAAAATTTTCCTTTCGATCTATGTAATATTTCCTGAACCCTCCAAAAATAAGAAAATGTTGAGAGACAACTTGATCATCTGTACAGTTTCACTCGTGTAAATATGTATCATGAATTTGATGATGAGATTCCACATCTTGAAGGGGGGATCCCTATCTTGGTTCAATCTTTAGAATCTCCTTTTTAAGCACAATCTTTCCCACATGAATAAGTTCCCACCATTTCATTAGAACTTGAAGTTCATTTGGATGATGTGATTAAGAGGATTAAAAATATTAGGCTTGATTAGAACTCAACACCATATCAATCATCTAATCAACCTAGATCATATCATAAACATCCACCAAAATGGTTCACAAAAACACTTGAAAGTATTCATATTGATGAGGTTGGAAAGATAGGAACCAAAATTTCCTCAAGACAATATGGAGGTAATGAATATAATTCAAACTCAAGTGATGTAGATGATATTGATGTTTCATATGATTGTGAGTTGAATTTATCTACTAACCTTGAACATATTTCTTTTGAAGAATACACTTCTCATGATGAATGGAAAGAATCCATGCAAAAGGAATAGTATGCTCTCATCAATAATGGAACATGGAAGTTGGTAAATCCTCCATTTGGAACCAAACCAATAAGCTACAAGTGGGTATTCAAGAACAAGTATAGATCAAATGGCTCACTCGAAAAGCACAAATCAAGGCTCATAGAAAAATTATTTTCACAAATAGAAGGTGTTTATTATGAGGAGACTTTTTCTCCCACAACAAAATGGGCTACCATTCGTACTCTCTTTCCATGGTAGCACAAAATGGATGGAAAATTCATCAAATGGATGTGAAGACTACTTTCTTGAGTGGAGACTTGAAAGATAATGTTTTCATGTCTCAACCAGAAGGATTTGTTGTGAAGGGACAAGAAAGTAAAGTATGGAAGATCATCAAATCCTTATATGGATTGAAACAAGCACCATGAGCATGGGTATGAAAAGTTAACTAAGAATATTTTGAAATTGAATTTCAAGCATTTCAATCTTGACAATGCAACTTTTTTTGTCAAGCAAGTTGGAAAATTTGTTGTATATCTTGTAGTATATGTAGATGATATGTTGCTAACAGGGAAAAATGAAAGATACATTGCATCCATAAATAAATAATTGAAGAAAGGCTTCGAGATGATAGATTTGGGACATCTTCACTACTATTTGGGCATTGAGGTGATTTAAAATCCAAGGTATATATTCATCTCCCAGAAGAATTACATTAGAGAAATGTTGAACAAGTTTGGCATGGTTGAGTGCAATCCTATTTCTACTCCAATGGCACAAAATTTTAAACTCACATCAAAAGAAGGGAATGAATTTAAGAATGCAACCAAGTATAGACAACTTGTAGGAAGTATTATCTATCTTATGACCACCAGACCATACATTTCATTTTTTGTTGGGATTATTTCCAGTTTCATGCAAAATCCTTGTGAAGGACATTGGTCTATTGCAAAAATATTTCTAAAATACTTGAAAGAAACTCAATATTTTGGAGTCGAGTACTCTAAGGTGGATGAATTCAACCTGATAAAATATTTTGACTAACAATTTGTTGGGTGTAAGGAAAATGGAGTGTCAACTTTAGGCTATCTCATGAGTCTTGGATAAATTGTTGTATCCCAGAGATCACACAAACATTCAATTCCATCAGATTCCACAACAGAGGCAGAATATGTTGGACACACCGACTACACTGAGAGGGGGGGGTGAACAGTGTAGGGCTCTTTTTCCCAAAACTTCCCTCTTACATAAAACTCCTTAGTTAACAATCACCATTAACTCATTAATCATTGTTGTCATTTATAACTAGTTATATGTGAACACATATCAACAACATA
>JASDQU010750350.1:109071-129015 GCA_032191745.1 Picea mariana
GACACACCTACCACACTTAGAGGGGGGGTGAATGAGTGTGGGGCTCTTTTTCCCAAAACTTCCCTCTTGCACAAAAACTCATCAATTAGCATTCAACATTTATTCATTACCCATTGTTGTCATTTATAACCAGTTAGATGTGAGCACATATCAGCAACATATATCAGCAATATATTATCAACAAGTCATCACCACAATGAACACAAAGAACACAAGATGTATGTACAATTTTCTTCTTATTACAGAGTACAATCCTTGGGGTTTATCAGCAACAACTGAATAGAGTACAACTCTACAAGAGCACCAGCTCTATATGCAAGACTCATCTTGCATTCTCAGCACCAACTAAGATGAGTAAACAATCCTCAACAGATATCAATCTGTACCATAAACAAGAGCATCAACCATGCACCAACATGTGCCAAACAACCTGTAATCAACCTGTACCATAAACAAGTGCATCCAACCATGTACCAAGTATATACCAATCATGTGTCAACCACTCATCAACAATGAATCATCAATATGTACCAACATCATCAACTATACACCTCATGTATGTGCCAACTCATCAACTGCTTGTCTCAACCATGACTAGTTTTGGATTAGTCAACAACCCTAACTTGAAATAATCATAACTTTGTACCTGTACTAAATAAAGATATGCAACTGATACACAATGTTCTTCAGTGTGTTTTATGCAATTCCTCCAAGTGGCACTACTTGGAACCTCTCAGAAAAGGAGTTATAGCAAAAATGGCATACCTTGTTGAATTTTGGCTTATTCTAGAGAGCTACCTTGTAGAGCATGCCCCACACAAAATATTTGATGAATAGATCTAAAATTGTTACAGAGCATACTACAAACTATAATATAACCAACACATTTTTTCTCACTGAATTTGGATCTGGTATGAAGAATTTATGACATTTTTACCTGAAGCACCTGATTTTGACTAGTTTCGGGACTAGCCACAAACCCTATTTTCCACGGAGTTTAACTCCCAAAATACAACGACCCACAAGCTGAATTTTTAACCACAGATACTTGGCTATGTTTTCTCACTTTCATAGAAATTTCGGGATCTGAATCATTATAGAAAAAAAGTTATAGAGAAAATGGTGAGATGACCCGTAAATAACATACCTTAGAAAGCACCATCAAAAGAATTTATCCTTCCTTGCATTTCGGCCTTTTTTTATTCACTTTCCTTAGCATTTCAGCTTAGATATCCTTGGCTACCTCAGTCACCTATAGATATTCAATATCCTCAAGTGTTCCACACCAAAAATGCTCAAGAAGCTCTCCATCAATACTCCAAAATATATTCCCACAAGGAGCTCTCCATTGATCCACAAAAAGGATGATCTACAACAGACCATTGCTATCTTATTTATACTTTCATTATTTAGGTCACATAACCCATTTTTAGGTCACTTAGCCCATTTCTAGGTTACTTAACCTATTTTCCTTATTTTAGGGTTAACCACTCTCCATAAATAGAAAGTTCTCCAATACTTTAACATTTAAATATTCCTTCTTGATTTTGTCACCTTACTTTATCATTTCTTGATTTTGTCACTTCTCTTGATTCTTTAAATAATCCACCTTGAATTTGTCACTTTAATTTATCATTTAAATAATATTAACCCATTTCTAGGTCACTTAACCTGTTTTCCTTATTTTTAGGGTTAACCACTTTCCATAAATATTATTTCTTGATTTTGTCACATTACTTTATCATTTCTTGATTTTTTCACTTCTATTGATTATTTAAATAATCCACCTTGAATAAATAATATTAACCCATTTCTAAGTCACTTGACCTATTTTCCTTATTTTTAGGGTTAATCACTTTCCATAAATATTCCTTCTTGATTTTGTCACCTTATTTTATCATTTCTTATTTTAGGTCACTTTGACTTCTTTGACTTTGGGGGCTTCAAGCCTTCATGTAAGGGTCCTTCTTCTTCGTAAGGCCATAACTCTCAAACTAGTAGGAGTTATGTGACATTCCACATACCACCAGAAATGGCATGACAAGCACTATCCATCTAGGATAGTTTCACCAACAATTTCCTTGATCTTCATCTCGTTATTCCTCATACAAGCATGGGTCCTCCAACCTTTCTTCTAGGATAACTCAATCCGCAAAGCGTCTTCCCATGAGGGCTTTCATTATAAGGGGACCACTTTGGAGTTCATTCGTTTATACACCTTATCAATCATGATAAGACTATAATGAGAGCATGGGTCCTCCAACCATACTTCTAGGATAACTCAATCCACAAAGCGTCTTCCCGTGAGGGCTTTCACCATAAGGGGACTACTTTGGAGTTCATCCATTTGTGCACCTTATCAATCATTATAAGACAATAATGAGTCATCTATACATTTTTCCAACAATGCATCATATACCAATGGAACCACATCAATCCAACTTCATCATGTATCAATGACAACTCATTGATCCATCTTCATCTATGCATTCTTATCAAGGACAATACATATTATATTACATAAATCATCAGTCAATCAATCCTTTGACATCAATCAATCACTTGACATCAATCAATCAAACCATTGGCATCAATGACAACATGATCCAACATGAAAAACCTATAATTATTTCATTCTTTTGCCAAAATTATAGTGGACAATTTGTGCAAGATAGATTTACCAGCAAAGACTTTTGAGTGGGAAGATTGTTTTGAAGAGACAAATTAATATGGATCACCATAGGTCAAATACAAATCTGTAGAGGAGAAATTTCATTTATGTGATTTCATTCTATTGATCATTTCAATATTTCCCCTTATTGACCAAAAATTGGTCACCTCTATTTTCCCGCTCCTGGAATAATAATAAAAATTGACATCGGAAGAATAAATTTGTTCAACTATTATAAGTTCATTGTGTAGCCATCATTCTCATCTTCAACACATTTTTCAGGTTTAAAATCTGAGTTTGTATGCTCAAGTTATCTAGGTTTTCATCTACCTAGCAAAAAGCGCTTCTTCAATATGCGACAAAGCTAATTTTTCTTGGAATTAAGAATTATTGGAACCATGATCATTCTCATGAAACCCCATCATGTCTTGCAACCATTTCCATTTTTCCAGAACTATGTTCATCTCTTGGAAGCATTATGTAACCACTCATTTCTTGTATCATCTCTTGGTACACATCATTCCACACATAGTTTATTTCTATCAATCTTCCCTCTTCCCATTCTTAGTTTATTTTACATCTTTCTCACTCTACATTCCTCATCTCTCCTTCCTTACTTCCCCTTCTTCAAACACTTAGAATTATTTTCATCTTCCCTCACCTTCCCTCACCCCTCTGTATCTCTCCTTATCTCCTCTCCTCTCCTCTCCTCTCCCGTTACTCCTCCCCTTTAATCCATACTTATTTTATTTTTTTAGACAGATGGAATCATGATCATTCTCATGAAACCATGTTGTGCCTTGGAACCATGTCCAATTTTTCAAAACCACGTTCCTCTCTTGGAAGCATTATGGAACCATTCATTTCTTGTATCATCTCTTGGTACAGATCTTTCCAAAAATAGTTTATTTCTATTACTCTTCCCCTCTTCCCATAGTTAGTTTATTTTATTTTTTCCTCACTCCCCACTCCTTATCTCTCCTTCCTTACTTCCCCTTCTTCCAAAACTTAGAATTATTTTCATCTTCCCTCACCTTCCCTCACCCCTCCCTATCTCTCATTATCTCATCTCCTCTCCTCCCCTCTCCTCTTACTCCTCCCCTTTACTCCATACTTAGTTTATTTTTTATAGATGTACAGATGGAACTTCTCCCTCCCCTCCCTCACACCCAACTCTTCCTACTCCACTTATGCTTACACCATGACCCCCCTCCTTCTTCGTCTGCCTATCTATTCTTTCTTCCCTTCCTTCTCATTCTCTCCTCCCACACTTAAATTATTTCCCAAGGTTTTATTACCAGACTTCCATATCATGACATGTGGAGATATATCATAAAACATATATCTCCATATTATCCTTTATTCTTCTTCTTCTACACCACTTTCTCAATCCTTTTTGTTCATATTTCTGAATTAAACATAAGGTTGAGTTCTTGAGTGTTTCTCTTATAATCTTCCAAGACTTTTCTTATATGATCATGGAGTATTTACATACATGTATGTTACTACTAAATAGGTGTTTTGTATTTTTTAATATATTTCATGAATAAAACTCTACAGAGAATTATTTTGGGGCATTGCTCTAATGATTTCTTAAATCTTGGGATTTCTGAGTGTGAAATTTTTGGAGTTTTCCTATCAAATTCTTTCAGTATTAAATGCAGAATTATTTTAAAGTTCTTTTAGTTGATCAAAATTGTTCTCTCCTTTTTCTTGTGAGAAGATATGTATTTATCCTCTATTTGTATGTTATTTAGAGGGTTGTATAAATGATGTTGAGTATGTATATATTCTGATGTTGAAGCCTTCCTTCAATATTTTAATTGTTGAGAAGTAATTCATTACACATAAATATTAGATCAGGCTACTAAGAACCATTTCATATATAAATCATAGAAATAAAGATCCGAGATTTGTTGTTTAGAATTCTCCCCAATCCAAGATATTCATTATATATCTTTCATCCAAAGAGGAGTACCACCTCTATAAAAATGTGGGGGGATTCATATCCTAGTGAGATTGTTGTTTAAATCTTAACATATTCAAACATAAACACCCCTATTTGATTGAAAAATATTTCGGTGCATTCTCAAAATATTTAAAAGGGTTTCATAGCTACCATTGGTATAGGAATCCTTATTTTTCTTGTTGTTTCTCTTGGTTTCCCTCTCTATATTTCACAAGGAGATTTTTTTAAGAAATAGAGTTTTATAGGGTTTCTTTATTTGCATATAGGGCATTTGGTATCCATTGCAATGGGAATATTCGTTACATTGTATCCCAAATATTGTCACTATCAGTTTTCTCTAAAAATATGTTTTCACAATTAGCAGTGCAAACTATATAGGAATACAACACCATTGTGCATGTTTTTGTCAACGACACCATTGAGTTTAAAATGTAAATAACATCATTCTTAATAACGAAAGCATCATGTTTTGAATTTGTTCACGGGTTCATAAATGCACAATAAAAAACAATGAGGCACCAATGATTCTATAAATTTATAGAGCACCGTGTGAATACAACAATTTATATATATACACCCTAAAGTTAAAGAAAGAGGTTACTTAGAAAAATTATAGATACACCTCAAGAAGTCACTCATGAGTATATTTTACACACAAATTATATTGAATATCTTCTAAGTGAGAAAGTGATTATTATCTGAGGTAACTAAGGAGATCTGAGGCTAATTTTAGAGGGAATATGAAGTGAATAAGGGTGAAATTCCAAGGGAGGATGAAGTCTTGTGAAGATGTGTTCTATGGTATGTTATTTATAGGTCATCTTACCATTTTTGTTATAAATTGTTTTCTAGAATGATTCAGATTGTGAAAATTGGAGGTCATTGAGAACACTTGTCAAGGTACATCTGATAAATATTTTAGCATATGGGTTGCAGTATTTTCAGAGATACACTATGTGGGAAATATGGTTTTTGCCTAGTTTGGAAACTAGTCTCAAACAAGTGTTCCGGGTAAAACAGTCATAAATTATTCATAGATGATCCAAATTTAGTGAGACAGAATGTATTGGCTAGATTAAAGTATGTAGTATATTTTATATGATGTTCATATCTATATATATAATATTGGATGCATGGCATTCTCTACAAGTTCTCTCTCTAGAATAATATAGGATTCAACAAGGTCTTCCATTTTTGCTATAACACCTTTTTTGGGATGTTCCAAGAAGTGAAACTTGGAGAAATTACAGGGAATATATTGAATAATATTGGGTTCATGTTTTAGACCTTTTTTCATTACAGTTATGGATTTATTCTTGTTGAAAGTTAGGGTTTGTGACTAATCCAAAAACTAGTCACATGAGACTAAGGTAAAGTTTGATGAAGATGTTATTCTCTTGTTGTTGAAGTTGAGGAAGGTCTGTAGGTCTGTGATCATATACACAAGGTATGTTACAGAGTTATACGTATGTTTATATGCATGTTTTTAGGGTTACATGTTGATGATGTTATGGAGCATTCTACAGGAAAGTATTTGGTATATTGTTGAGGCATTGACACATGCTTGAGGAAAATATTAGAAGCATGGTTGAGACATATACTTGGTATATGATCTTGGTTACTTGGTACCTTTTTGAGGTACACATTTTATGTAAATTTATTGATATATCCTATGGTACATGGTGTATGTCATGATTGAGTGATATGTTATATGGTTGAGATACATTGTTGGTACATGGTATGGTATAGGTGTTGATGTACATGGTTGATCCATGGTATGGTATAGGATTAGTACTTGGTATGGTGTTGATTTACATGGTTGATGGTTGATTCTTATGGTATAGGTTATGGTGCATGGTTGATGCATGATTTAGCACAGGTATTGGTGCATGGTTGATGCATGGCTTGGTACAAGTGTTGGTGCATGGTTTATACACAGTTTTTTATAGGTGTTGGTGCATGGTTGATGCATGGTTTGGTGCAAGTGTTGTTGCAAGGTTGATGCACTTGGTGTGGTACAGATTGTGCTACACAATTGATGTTTGGTATGGTATAGGTTGATGGTTTGGTACATGCTTTGGTACATGGTTGAGACACATATCCTGTGATGGTATGTTGGTTATATTGGTACATTCTTGGTAGAGGCATGTGTTGGTGATGTTGGACATATAGTTGATAGGTGTCCTTTTTTTATGATTCATGTAAGAGGATCTGGTTGAGTATCGGTGATTGTGACAAATTGGACAGGTCAATCAGTGACAGGTTGGATAAAATGACAAGATGATAGGTCACAAGTTGATGTGACAATGGCAGTGATTGTGTTAGTGACAACTGGTCTACACTTATACTTCAGGGAGATAGGACGAGGCAAGGAAAGGGGGTTTTATCCTCCTTCCGGTTGGAGCTGTAAAATCAAGGATTTCGAGCTTCCTTCATGTTGGAGCCTAAGAACATAGGGGTTTGTAGCCTCTTTCTGGTTGGATCCATATAATTCAGGGAGTTTTAGATTCCTTCAGGTTGGTGCCTGAAAATAGGGGGTTGTATCCTCCTTCCAGTTGCAGCTGGAGAATTTGGAATTTGGTGCTTCCTATCAATGAATTATTGATATATATAAGAAAGCGTTATGTGGTTTTATCCCATTTGATCTTCTACATAAATACATGTGTACTATGTATTTGATGTGATTTTTCTTATGATTATATGCTCATGATATATTGAATGCAAGCATAGATGATACATTGATGATAAATTGTTGAACATTGTTGATCAAGTGAAAGAATATATATTGTGGTTAAAAGTGGTATAAACTGCTCATATTGATTCACCCCCCCTCCTCTCAGTATTCCAACAATTGGTATCAGAGCAGGTTCCTTGAAGGAAATGGCTTAACCATTGGAAGGTAGATCATAGAGTACAATATGAATGGAGCACCAATGATCAATGGTCAAAAGGGTCTGAAGTATGAATTGTTGAGTTGCAGGATGAAGGTATTTCTACAGGCACAAGGATATGATGTTTGGCACTTAGTTGTTACAGAATACAATGCTACAAAGAAACCAAATAATACAACCAAGAAGGAATTGAAAAGGAAAAAAAGAATACAAATGGATTTTATAGTGGAAGGATTGCCTCATTCAGTAAAGAGAAAAGTGGGAAAATGTTCATCAGCTAAAGAACTCTAGGATACGTTACATAATATATATATTTCTCCCATTACAGAGTTATAAATTGTTGAAGAAGATGAAGGTACAGAACAAGAGGTAAGATTCTCATCATGTCAAACAGATTAAGAAAAATAATATTTTGTAGTCAACATAAGTGAGTTCTTTGTCTTTAGTTGTGAAGAGTGCGAACATATTGAAATTGAATTCCCTTATTTGAAGATTGAAAGTGACAAGACATAATAGCCCAATGAAGTTGAAGACAATCTTGAGATTGAAAATGAAAAGGATCCTGAAGCAGAATTAATCAGTGCTCTAGATGAACTAACAAAAGAAAGGAAGAAGAACCAATCACTTGAAGAAAAATTAGCTAAGAATAATTATCAAGAAAGTTTTGAAGAATCCCAACAGGTCATCATGAAACTAAAATCTTAGCTAGAAGAAGCCGGGAATATTGAAGAAACATACAAAAGTCATATGGAATAGAAGCATTGTTTGGAAGCCGAAATAGAAGGGTAAATCCAGTGAACCTGCACATAATAGATCTATCTATAAAATGGAATACACAATTTGCAAAGAAAATATGAGAAAAGAGAAGAAGGAGAGAAATAATGGAAGAATTCTCATTAACTAAATGAATGAATGATAATTTACACATGATATATTATGTATAACTCAAGTAATGCACATTGGAGGAGAATCCAATGCGCCATAGTGGTGGTCTAGAGTGATATGGACACACATCAACAGTTATGGGAGTAAACTTCCACCTAGTCTGGTCTCTCAAGCAGTTACAGGAGTGAATTGCCACCTAGTCTAAGTTAAATATTCTCTCAGTATTCAGTTAACTGACTAAAATAGAGTGAAGTGAGGAGGAGATAAGAGAATCATGAGTAATACTCTATTATGGTGATTCTCCCAAGGACAATGCACATTAGTTGGTGATGATCCCAATGTTGCATGGTGATAATCCCAACATTGCATCTAGAATCCACTTAAATGATCAAATTGAAGTGTGAACTGAAGAGAATATTCTCCTAGAGGAATGTTATCCCTAAACTATAGGATACTGAATAATGACTAATAAACATAGGAAAAATCTTTGGAAAAACAAATCCTAGGTTTGTGTGAAGTATCTCCAACAAGAAGCACTAAGAAAGGAAGCAATAAAAGAGAAACGGTGTTTGGAAACTGAAAGAAAGGAAGCATAAAATAGAGACAAGATATTGAAAGCTCATCTTAAGGAAAGAATTGATGAATTTGATCAAGCCATGCGAACAAAATTTGATCAAGAAGAGAGAAGACTTGAAAACAAATCATCACATTGAAGATCCAACTTAAAGAAACAAAGCGAACAAACGAAGCCATGAAAATTCAAATGATGAAGATAGAAGAAGAGGTTGATAATATTGAATAAGAAGCTGTAACCTTGAGAAGTAAAATCATTAGACTCAACAAGAAAGTCGAAGAGACAGAAAAATCCACATGAACAATGGAGAATGAAGAGAATCATTATATGGTTCTGGAAAAGAAAAATGAAGAAAATAGTGAGAGTTATGCAGAAGTACTCAAAGGAAGGAATCATGGTCAGCAAAAATCAAAGAATAATAATAGAGATACATATTTAACAAGACCTACCATGTTCAGGAAACAAAGAATCTTCAATCATAATGAATGGATCCAAAAAAGAGAAGATCATGATTAGCCAAGGGAGGGATTCAAAAAGACTACACAACAAAAAACATCCTTCACTTCTAGGTATGTTAATTTCTTTTATGGTCATTTCTTTTATTGTACAAAATTTAGACATAAGGTTGCATATTGCAGTGCTTATGGAAGAAATTTTCAAGCAAGAAATGCTTATATGACCCCACATAACATTGAATGTTACAAATTCCATAACTATGGACACATAGATCATAATTGTAGAATCATGGCAGATACTTCTGTAAAAGATAATATTGATATCAGACATAAGAAAGTATGAAGGACACCCATAAGTCATATTCTCAGGATTGGAAATAGTAAGAGATGAAGACAAATATACAGGGAAAAATAAATATGTCAGATACAGGAAGGTTTGGAGAAGAAATGAAAGACAAGAAGAATAGATGAATAAATATCAGGTCCCAAAGATCGTTTTATTTTTGGTAGCACAAGAAAGAAAATAAGAGCATATGAATAAAGAACGGGTTCAAGATATTTTACTTTTAGGAATTGTAGTGATAGATCAATCCATAGGAAGAAAGGAAGAATTTATAGTTTAGAGAGATGATAAGTCTACAGATGAAGAGGAATATTACTCTGCATCAGAGCGTGTATTTTTATGATCCATCCATCTTGGAGACTTCCAATAAATATGTAGATTGAATAGGGGGAGTCCATGTAATAGATACTATGGATGAGAGAACCTTCTTTCAAGTAGTATGAAGTATTTATAGAGATAGATTCAGAGTAGTTAGATATGATAAGTACATAGTAATAGATTCATTGGTTGAGAAGTAGTGTTCCCACATAGGTATTAGTTGATAGGAAGAAGTTTGTGATTCTACTGCACGTATGTATTGAGGAAGGGATATATTTAGTACAAGTTTTTCCAGGAATTCAGAGTTTTATGAGTAGATAGAACAGATCACTGGACATATTTTGATCTAGTCTAATAAATAGAAACATATGATGATCAATTTTAGTATATTCAAGACAAGTTTGTAGAATGGTACAGTGACATATGGGTCAACATTGTGGAAATTTGAGTAGCAGGGTTATGAACAGTTTGTGACATATGGACAAATATGTATTCGTGATATTCTTATAAGGTACATGAAACAAGCATCAGATGCATAGAATCATATTTACAATTGGAATCAGAGGAATCCATTGGAAACATTTGGTCACAGAAAGGAAAGCAGTGAAAGGAACAACAGAACAAGGAAAGAGAAACTATCATTAGAAGCTATGTCATCATGAACACAAATTTTGAATAGTATGGTCAAGTAAACATGACAAGTAAATGAACAAATCAAATTTTGAATGATTTTTATATATGTCAGTGAAATTAAAGAGGAAGCAACAATGGACAATAAACAATATTATAAGAGAGGAAATGAAACATATATAGGTAGGCCTACATTGATATACATATTACAAAAAATTCAAGGGAAGAAAAATCATTAGAGAGAGAGATACAAAAAATAATATTGGTAGCATAAAGACAGGGAGACATCCCCACAAGGGGAGTTATTATTTTACCCATGATTGATTACAGCGGGTACGGTGACAAGAGGAGACATATCAACAGGGGGAGTTACCCTTTTTGGTCAAATATGAAGAGAAAGAACAGAGGCATGAAGACAAGGCGAGCATCCCTAAGAGGAGATACCCTTTTCCATTGATGTCAAAGGGGGAGAGATAGAAACATTGATTAGGAGGGATGATCAAAGGGGGATAATGAGCATGAGTATTTCCATGTTTAAATGTTTCCATCAATTCCAAAGGGGGAGATTTTTGGACAATCGGTTTGGATAGTTGGTTGTCATTGATGTCAACCCTTGGAGAGGGATATTGAATATTGATGTAAACCATTATAGATTTATTTAAACCCTTGGATAGTTCCATATATGTTGGACAGATGATTGGCATTTGTATGATCGATATTGATGATGAGTTAGTTGGGTGCATTTGATGTACTCTACATGTAGCTCGTGAGGTGTGGTTATGGGACCTGGCATTGATTAAGGAATAACTACATGAAGGATAGTGTGATTGCAGGTAAGAATATCATATATGGATAGTACACGTCTTACCATTTTCAGTGATAGGTGGTACGCCACATGGTTCCTCACGGTTGAGGAGTTATGAGGTCATGAACTTGGAATCCCAAAATATGGGTTAAGAAGACCCTATGGAAGCCCAAAATATGGGTTAAGAAGACCCTAATTGGTTTCAAGTCATTAATGAAAGAGTAAAGTGGTTGTAACAATAAATTTCAAGAATCCCTAATGTTAAGGAAAGAGGTTACTTAGAAAAAGTATATATACAACTCAAGAAGTCACTCATAAGTATATTTTACAGACATATTCTATTGAATATCTTCTAAGTGAGCAAGTGATTGTTATATGAGGTAACCAAGGATATCTAAGGTGAATTTGAGAAGGAATATGAAGTGAAGAAGGGAAAAATTTCAAGGGAGGATGAAGTCTTTTGAGGATGTGTTCAAAGGTATGCTATTTACAGGTCATTTTACCATTTTCGGTATAAATTGTTTTATAGAATGGTTCAGATAGTGAAAATTGGATGATATTGAGAATACATGTCAAGTTACATGTGATAAAACGTTCATCATATGGGTTGTAGTATTTTTTGATATACACTATGTGGAAAATAGGGTTTTTTCCTAGTTCGGAAACTAGTCTCAAACAGGTGTTCCAGGTAAACCAGTCATAACTTCTTCATAGATGATCCAAATTTAGTAAGACCAAATGCATTGGATAGGGTACAATACTTAGTATGTTGTGTATGATTTTTATATATAGATACCAAATATTCCACGTGTGGAAATCTCTACAATTTTCTCTCTAGAATAATCCAGAATTGGACAAGGTCTGCCATTTTTTCTATAACTTATTTTCTAGGATGTCCCAAGTAGTAAAACTTAGAGAAATTGTAGAGAAGATATCCAATAATATTGGGTACAATTTTCATACCTTTTTTAATTATAGGTATGGATTTATTCTTGTTGAAATTTATGGTTTGTGACTAATCAAAAAACTAGTCCTGTGAGACTAAAGTAAAGTTTGATGAAGATGTTATTCTCTTATTGCTAAAATTGAGGAAGGTTTGCAAGTATCTGATCACATACACTAGGTTTGTTACAGAGTTACATGTATGTTTATATGCATGTTTTTAGGGTAACATGTTGATGTTGTTATGGTGCATGATTGAGGCAATTATTTGGTATATTGTTGAGGCATTGGCACATGCGTGAGGCACATATTAGGAGCATAGTTGAAGAATATACTAGGTATATGATCTTCGTTGTTTGTTACTTTTTTGAGGTACACCTTTGATGGTACTTTCTCGATATATATTATGGTACATGGTGTGTAGCATGATTGAGTGATATGGTATATGGTTGAGATACATTGTTGGTACATGGTTTGGTACAGGTGTTGATGTACATGGTTAATACATGGTATAGTACAGGTGTCAGGATTGGTACTTGGTATGGTGTTTTTGTACATGGAAGATGGTTGAGGCATATGGTACAAGTTATGGTGCATGGTTGATGGACAATTTTTCATAGGTGTTGGTGCATGGTTGATGCACAATTTGGTACATGTGTTGCTGCATGGTTGATGCACAATTTGATACATGTATTGGTGCATGGTTGATGCATGGTTTGGTACAAATGTTGGTGCATGGTTGATGGATGGCTTGGTATAGGTGTAGGTGCAAGGTTTATGAACTTGGTGTGTTATATATTTGGGTACATGATTGATGTTTGGTATGGTACAGGTTTATGGCTTGGTACATGCTTTGGTACATGGTTGAGACACATATAGTGTGATGGTATGTTGGTGATCTTGGTACATTCTTAGTAGAGGCATGTGTTGGTGATTTTGGACGTATATTTGAGAGGTGTCCTTGGTATATGATCCATGTGAGAGGATCTGGTTGAGTATCGGTGACAGTGATAGATTGGTCAATTTGATCAGTGACAGGTTGGATACATTGACAGGTTGACATGCTATATTTTGATGTGACAGTGGTGGTGACAGTGACAGTGGCAGTGAAAATGGTCGTGACAGTGGCAATTATTGTGGTAGTGACAATTGGTCTACACTTATACTTAAGGGTGGAAATATGGGGCAAGGAAAGGGGATTGTATCCTCCTTCCATTTGGAGAGGAAAAATCAGGGAGTTGCAGCTTGAGAACCTAGGGGGTTGTAGCCTCCTTCTGGTTGGAGCCATGAAATTCAAGTATTTGTAGCTTCCTTTAGGTTGGAGCTTTAGAATAGGGGTTTGTAGCTTCCTTCCAGTTGCAACTAGATAATTTGGAAGTTGTGCTTCCTATGAATGAATTCTTAATATATATAAGAAAACATTCAATAGTTTTCTCCCGTTTGGGTTTCCACGTAAATATTGGTGTACTGTGTATTTGATGTGATGTTGTTGATGTTATTCTTCTTATGATTATATTCTCATGATATATTGAATGAAATCATAGATGATACATTGATGATAAATTGTTGAACATTGTTGATAAAGTGAAAGAATATATATTGTGTTTAAAAGTGGTATAAAGTGCTCATACTGATTGACCCCCCTTCTCAATATTCCAATAGTTTTTGTCAACGACACCATTGAGTTTAAAATGTAACTAAAATTGTTCTTAATAACGAAAGAATCATGTTTTCAATTTGTTCACGGGTTTGGAAATGCACAATAAACAACAATGAGGCATTGATGCTTCTATTAATTTATAGAGAATCCCGTGAATATAACAATTTATAAACAAAATTTTTTGATTTCGTAACAAAACGGTAGTCATATACCGGTTTGTATACATATGTTTAACGCACTAGTGTGTATTATTTTTTTTCCTCAAAAAAATATTTATATTCATATACGTCTAAATATACATATTGTTGTCTTCATGAAGAAGATTGATTCTATCCCAAATTTCAAGGACCTTATTTTAGAAACCCTTCCTATTGGTCTCATGAGAATAACTATGCCACCTTTCTCTTACAATCATGTCAACCATACATAAAAAAAGAAACAGTAAGATCATGCATTCCATGATAGCCACCTGATCTTCTCCCATACAAGCCGGAAAAAATAGTATTTTAGACAGGAGGGAAAAAATAAAAAACAAGAGATAATCCAGCATTAGAGATGGAATTCCATAGATTCCACCTCATTCCCATCCATAAATTCATAAAATCCAAAATAACCAATAGGGAGAATCAAAACCTCCTTTGACAGTTCATCATGTTTAATGTTGAGCTTTTGATATATGTGTCTAAAAGAGATCCATTCAAAGGAGAGAATGACCTGGAAAACATCCCATAGCAGAGAGGGAAGCCTGGCATCTAAAAATAAAAAATTTCCAATGTCCTATTCAATAACCATATTGGAATCACCCATCAGCTGTAATTTACTTATCCCTTGTTTATCAACCAATTCCAATAGAGTATATGAAGCAATGAAATATGACCTGTTATTTGACCCCTTGCCTAGGGAATATCTAGCATGAATGTAGTGATTATTAATCATAAAAAGAACCACTCCTAAGGAGGAAAAATTGGCCCATTCCATCAAACAAACCCAAGGGAACGTCATAATCCAATGTTGGCATAGATGGGGATCTCATATTTTTGGGCTTAAATTCAATCATGTGGTATTTTGACAGATTAATAATGAGGCTAGTTGTTACTTCTGAAAAAATAGTCGCATCCCTAAAAACACTCGAGTTTGGAGACCACCAAAAGAACTATACAATAATGGAAGGAAAGCCCTCTAATTGCTTCACAACAACATCTAAAATCCATTCCTTGAAACATATTTCCATACTTGGCTTGAGGTCTAACCAAATGATTTGAAAACTTAATCTATGTATGGGAAAAAAATGAAGCTATGATCAACAATTTCAGCATTTGTTTTACATAAAATACACCAGCTACGAACAATCCAACCTTTTTTGATACCAATGTCTCAGGTTAACATATTTGTTTTCAATGCCAACCATAGGGTAATTTTAAATTTAAGTGGAGCATGGAGCTTACAGAGGATTATCCACCACCATAGCTTCAATCTATCGAAATTGGATTCTAATTCAACTTTGCATCCCATATTGGCTATGAATTCACTAGACAGGGGATTTTTAGACTAGTAAAAAACATCTGGTTCATCCTCCGATATCCAAATAAAGTTTGAGGAAAGAATACCAATAAATTGATCCCATCCATGTGCATATGAGCCTACCAGACTGAGATCAATAACAAACTTCTACCTAGGGAATACTAGAGGTTGAGGAGACATTGATTTGGCATCAACTAGAGAGAATAAACCAGCAGAATGTACAATCTGAAGAAGAGAATTAGAAAAATGAAAAACACTTTTAGAACCCATCCATGGGTCCTCCTCCAAGAAAACTTTCCTGTCATTTTCGATTTTCCAAACCATCCACGGATCAATCAAAAATAATAAAGAGACTTATTCCTTCCATATTATTGAGCCTTTTGAATATTTTCATAGGGACCCAAAACAATACTCAGAGAGGTTCGAAATATATTTGGATTTTAGCACCATTCCCCACAAAGTGTTGTTTTGTACAAGTCTCCTCAAGATCTTACCAATAAAAAAAAATGATATTTTTAAAATACCATCCCTCGAGCTCTTTGGGAACAGAATTTTGATTCGATTTGGCCAAATGAATTCCTCCATATTTGCAGGAGATGGGCCAGAGGAACTAAGAACTTAATTTATGAATTTTGGTATGAATGCGCTTAGGGACAACCACTATTGAGGTCCAGTGCACTGGAATTATTTCCAGAATGGAATTCAACAATATAACCCTATCTCCTCTGGAAAGCAGCTTGTGTACCCATACTAAAATATCCATATCCACCTTTTTCACCAACCACAACCATTCCTCATGATGATAATTTTCTGACTTGAGATGGAACCCCATATACTTGAATCCACACTCAAGGTACTTTATAGGGAAATGGATAATAGTATCTAAGGAAAGAGAAACCAGAGGAGGGAGGTTATGAGTGATAACACAAAAATTTTCCTCACTTATCTGCATTCATGTAGCCCTACAATATAGCTTCAGAAAATCCTTTAAAGCATTGAGCGACGTAAAGGTTCCTTTAATGAAATAGAACACGACATCAAAAAAAAGGAGATTTTATATGGCCTCATTATTCGATGCCTTTATCCCATGATAATCCCTATACCTTTGAGATTCAAATATAAACTTACTTAAGGAATAATCCACGATAAGGAACAAGAAGGGGGACATTGGACAGCCTTGTCTGAGACCCCTCAAATTTATGAAAAACCAAGAGGGCGAGTCATTGATGAGAACAGAAAAATAAATTGACTACAGACATCCCATTATCCAATTTATCATGGATACATCCATCCCCAATTGAACAAGAACTAAGTGGAGGAAATTCTATATTACACAATGTTAAGAACCAAATATCAATATAGCATAGAAAAACCTCAAAATAAGTACTCAACACCTTTAAAAAGAGAGAAATTCATATAATAAGTCTCTTCGAGGGGGCAACCTCCTTATACCGACATAAATGTACAATTCCAAGATGATTCCAAATGAAAATGTCTCCTTGGTATATATAGGATACTAGGAGGTATAATTACAACTGATGGAATAAATCTGACATAAATAAAATAATATTACTAATGTAATATGCCCCAATTAAGGGGTAATGAGCCAATATTAGGGATTAACATGCCCCTCCCCTTGAGACAAGTATTGTTCGCAACGCTTGAGTAACTTTGGATGCTTTTGTATAAAAGACTCATCTTCCCAAGTGGAATCTTCAGCCAGTAGTTTCCTCCATTTAATGAGATACTTTGAAATGGATCTATTCCTCAGTTGGTGAACTCTTGTGTCGGTGATGGCTTCAGGCTCCAATATGATTTTTCCTTCCTCGTCAAGTTCTAGCAATATAAATTGAACTTGGATCTTGTCGCCTATAACCTTATATAAGCATGAAACATGGAAAATTGGGTGTACTCGTGAAGATGCATGCAACTCCAATTTGTATGCCATAGTACCAATCTTTTGCAACACATTATAAGGGCCATATAACTTTGGTGATAATTTATTATCCTTTTTGGATTGTTTGAGGGACATTTGTTTGTATGGTTGTAGTCTTAAAAACACCCAATCCCCTACTTCAAAACTTCTTTCACTACGATGTTGATTTGCTTGTTGTTTTGTGTGATTTTGTGCCATGGTCAGGTTGTCCTTTAAGATTTGGAGAACTTGTTGTTGATGCTCGATGTGATCTTCCACTTCTTGAACTTTAGTTTTTTATTTTAGATAAGACGTGATGGAAGGAGGATGGTATCCATAGAGTGCCATAAATGGTTTCATTTTTGTTGCAGTATGAAAGGAAGTGTTATACCACCATTCTGCCAAGGGTAACCATTTGAACCATTGTGTTCATTTATCAGAGACAAAGCAACAAAGGTGGCCTTCTAGACATTTTTTCACTATCTTGGTTTGTCCATCAGATTGAGGATGATAGGATGAGATATGAGCCAATTGAGTACCCAAACAAGAAAATAATTGTATCCAAAAATGTCCAGTGAAGATGGGATCTCTATCACTTACAATAATCTTTGGCTGCCATGTAGATTTTGAACTGTCTCCATGAATGCAGTGGCAACTGTACTAGATTTGAATGGATGATAGAGTGCACAAAAGTGTGCGTACTTGATCAGTCTATAAACAATCACCATGATGACACTCTTTCCTTCAGACTTCGGTAACCTTGTGATTAAATCCATGGAAACCTCCTCCCAGTGCTAACTTGGGATGGCTAATGGTTGTAAAAGACCTGGGATCTTAATTGTTTCCACCTTATTTTGTTGGCAAACCAAGCATTCTGCCACAAACCTTTGAACATCAATTTTAAGGCCATCCCCAAAAAAATCCTTCTTGACTCTACGGTAGGTTTTCAAAAATCTCGAGTTGCCTCCTACTACAGAGGTGTGCAATTCCAATAATACCTTTTGTTTGATTTGGGAGTTCTTACATAAATCTAACCGATCTGTGTACCATAGTGAATCATTTTTCCATGTAAATGTATCTGATGCACTGGAATCCTGCTACAACCTTTGAATGAGTCCACACTTTTTCATCATTCTTCCATTCATCCCCTGCTTCTATTATTCAATCGGGTTGGATGACTAAGATAGCACAGAGAAAGGCCTCAACATCTTCATCCTTTCTTGAGAGTGCATCTGCCACAAAAATTTTCTTCCCCTTTTTAAAGACGATTTCAAATTCATAACCCAATATCTTGGTTACCCATTTTTGTTGTTCTTCTAAAGATAGTCTTTGTTCCAAGAAGTATTTAAGACTATCATGATCTGCTTTGACCTTGAAGTGCCTACCTATTAGGTAAGGACACCAATTCTTCAATGCATGTAGTATTGCCATCATTTCTTTCTCATAAATGGGTTTGTGTAAGTCCTTTCCCTTGAGTGGTCGACTTTCAAAATCCAGGGGCCTTCCTTCTTGCATTAGGACAGCACCAATTCCATTTCTCGAGGCATCACATTCCACAATAAAGGTTATTGTGAAGTCTGGAGTGGTCAAGACAGGAGCTTTGCACATCACCTCTTTAATTTGTTCAAAAGATTTAGTTGCCTCTAGAGTCCATGAAAATGCATCCTTCTTAGTTAGTGTCATTAAAGGTGTTGTTATTCTTCCATAGTGTCGAACAAACTTGTGGTAGTAACCTGTCAAACCCAAAAATCCTTTAAGATTATTCAATGTTTTTGGAATCGTCCAGTCCATCATGGCCTTAATCTTGTTAGGGTCTACCTTAACACCTTCATGAGATACAATAAGACCCAAATACTCTACCTCCTTCACTCCAAAAAAACATTTGGATGGTTTGACATATAGTTGTTTCTCCTTTAGTAGTTGTAGCACCTTGTCAACATGTTGCACATGATCCTCCCAAGACTTGCTATAGATTAGTATATCATCAAAAAATACTAACACAATTTTTTTAAGGAAGGGCTTGAAAATGGAATTCATCAACCCTTGGAATGTGGAAGGTGCATTTGTAAGGCCAAAAGGCATGACCAAAAATTCATAATGGCCTTCATGAGTTTGGAATGTTGTTTTTGGGATATCTTCTCCCTTCATTCTAATATGATGATACCTTGAAAGGAGATCCAATTTTTTCAAATAGATTTCTCCATGTAGTTCATATAACAATTCTTCAATGACAGGAATAGGAAACTTATCTTTAATAGTGATCTTGTTGAGCTCTCTATAATATGGACACATACGCCATGAGTTATCTTTCTTGAATACCATTACCACTGGTGCAAAGTAAGAACTTTGGCTAGGTCTAATAATG
>JASDQU010750351.1:27249-47072 GCA_032191745.1 Picea mariana
GCTCTATTATTGATTCACCCCACCCCCCCTCAGTATTCCAACACTTGTGATCATTTTTTTACAGTGATTTGAAAGAAAATAAATTGTAGATCTTGTATCACAACCAAGTCATAAGCACATAAAATGGCACACATAGCAAATCCCTCATCTCTCCCGATCACCAGCAAACAAAAAACGGAATCTAGGCAGAAGCCATGCCCCAGACAACAAAAGACAATGATCGTTCCACCAACAAACTGATGCGAGCTCAATAGCGATCGGGAGCTGAGGATGGCCAAATATCCACAACAACCAAAGGAGGAACGTCTGGAGAAGAGTAAGAAAGGGTAACAACGAGGAGAAGAGGGGTCTGTGGTTGAGGAAACCCCAGCCACAGACTCCCAATCCATTAAAGTAAAAGTTAATAATAGCACAATGATAATAATTGGTGGTCTTAATATGGAAACTAATTTATTAATAAAGGAAAAAGGTGAAAAGAAGAGAAATTACTAAAAATGAACCAAAGAAAAGCTAAATTGAGAAAATATTAAAATTCGCATGGTTAATTACTTAATGACAATTGGAATTTGTACATGGAGGTTTTTGCATGGATGGGTAAGAATAATTCTATATAATGAAGGTGGAGAAGGGAGTGTGACATATTTTCACTTGGACAATTGATGAAAAGGATTAGAAGTTGGCATAGATAGTTGGTTGAGTGCTTTGGGGCTCTCAGTTGTCTTGACTAGGGGGTTGGTTGTGTGGAGATTCATCCCCCACACTTAGTTGTGGTCAGTTGGATCAAAGTTTGGAGTGTGTCAGTTTATCTTCACCTGCATTGTAAGTGATTTTCTTTCTACAACTCTCACGTAATATTCTCTCCATTCACTTTTCATGTGGATTGTGCAATTACTAATCAAATTTTCTTTACTTTTATCAGTCAATGGTTATGAATTTATGTATATAATTTTTGTATAACTATTTTTTAAGTTTGAGCTATTACAACTTTGATATCATTAATCATAACATACTTATTGCTTTGTTCCTCATTTTTAAAATATGAATTTTTCAATAACAGATCATCATCATCCTTCTCCAAATCATGATTCTTGTATATTTCAATATCTAGTGATGCCATATTCAGTACTTGAAAGTTAGAATTCAGTCTTCAAATGTGTGATGCAAGACTCTACACACACTCAAAACCATATATGAATTATCTTGATTGGAGTTTCAAATCTTGTAAGTTCAATCATTGTAGTTATTGGAAAATGTATCATATAGTCACATAGTCATAAACACATATATGCAAGGGTTATGCATGTTATGGAAATCCTCTCACCATATTGGGATCATGACACATTTGAAAATGTTATCCTTTTCACCAATTTTAATACACTAAGTTCCAATTTATTTGAACATGTAATATTGCAAACATGAGTTGGGTGGACTTTGAAAAACAAAAATGTGGCCTTCAAGATGACTAGTTTCATTGAATGAAACATATTCAATCATATTTTATAGTGGACAATTTGTGCATTTTTTTTCTAATTGGCATTTTGAAGCTTAGAGAATTATTTCACATAGTATTTTTCCTAATTTATTTTAAATGTTTGTTCTTGTAAAAATTAGACTATCCATTTATGTTCATGTAAGTTAGGGACGTAATAAATTTGATTTATTTTCTTCAAAGTTGGAATTGGGGACTTTTTTCTTGGGGTTGTGTGGTTTGCGGTTCCATGTTGTAGCTTTCTCTAGACAGATATGGATTCCAATTGGGATAAGGTCAAAATCCCCTCAAGTATCCCTTTTGGAATCCAAGATAAATATATGCAATACACCAGAATAGCCTCGAGGACTGATTTCACCAGAATTAGTCGACCGACTCTGGACAGCCACCTGTGACTCCATAGGTTTAGCCTCTTCTTTAATTTCCCTAAAAGCCACTTCCAATCTATCTTCTTATAGCTATTGGGTTTTAGGTGAAAACCCAAATACTTTATCCCTTCATCCAAATATTTTATCTCGATTGGAAATAAGGATATATATACTTGTATTCTATCCTCCTTGTTGTAATCTAGGGGAAAGTAAGAGAGAGTTACAAGCAGTTCTTTACATAGGAAAAAATAGAATACATACATGTAGAAATAGATGAAGAAAAACACTAGTGGAAGCCCAAAGAACAACACTTTATTATATGATATATCAATACAACACAATAGGTTACATTGCCTCTCATAGAGCTTGTAATTTATACTTCTATATCTAGTTACCAGGAAGTTGTAACTACATAACTGCCTAGGTCGGTTAGTTAACAGATACCTCAACCAACTTATACTTCCGATGTCGACAGTTGACCGAATAGCTATTAGTCAACCGTAGGGTCTAATCGATAGAGTCGAATAGCCCCTACAACATCTCCTCCCACCTCAATTCCTTACTCATCCTGAGCAAGAGGGGAGTAAAACAATTTTTTTCTTTACATTGAATTTTTACAAAATATAGAAGAGAAAAAGAAAGATAGTAGGACAGAAGATGACTATAGAAAAAATCCTTAGGTGCTTGATTATGTTAAGGTGTCGCGCTCAAATCCTCTGTTGTGCATAGATATCCGCCATTGGTTGAATTGATTGTGTCTTCTTTTCTGTGGACATGATATGTTGGTCACGTTTCTATGCTTGTTGGGTCGAAGATGTTGTCTGCGTGTGAGTGGGTTGTTCCCTTAGTGTCTCTTCTGAATTGATTGAAGGCCCAATTTTGGTAGCATCCCTGGTTTTGAGTCCACTGTCATTTCTTCTCACACAAAAGTGTTACTTGAAATGATCTTTTGACATTTTCTTTCCGCACTCTGTTCAAGTAACATGAATTGGACCATGGCTTCCCTCACCATTCGTTGGGATGACTCTTGAATGCTCTTCTTCCTTTAAGATTTTATCGGTTGAAACCACGAAGGAACATTCCTGCCTTTATGAGATGGAAAGTTTCTTCTTCTGATGTCTGTGACCAAGATGGTTGACCTGCTTCCGATTTCTGAGAGTCTAGTTCAGAGGGGTCATCATCTACTACGTTCTTCGACCCCATGATCTATGTTTTAAAACTTAACTCTTTGCAAGGTGGTTTTTGTCCTTTCTTGAGATCTATTATATAGGGTTTGGATTCATGATATTGAAGGAAATCTCATTGATAGCATAATATTGCATGCATGACTCAATCTCCCTATATATAGAGGTGTATGACTAGTGACGGTCGTTGTCCTTTATGACCAAATTGACTAATGTTGATATGAGTTCCATGGCTTTGTTGTACACTTACAAATCCTTATTTTATTGCGAATAGATATTGTTTTCCCCAACCGAATCATTCGCGAGTGTGTGAGCTGCAGTCATGATTATTGAAGAGTTAGAGAACTTCGTGTGAGTGGATGTTTATGTCAGTGTTGAATGGGAACTTGTGTGAGCCTCATTAGACAATACTCATGGTGGTTTCCAATTCATTGTTCATATGTATCGATATGATCTAGAGGTCGTTGTGGGGAATTCTTCTGCGTTGGTCATTAATTTTATTGTTATTCTCTTTGAAACTTTCCTCCCGCAACTTAAATGCATCGTCTTTTTTGGAGTCGATTTTTTCGTGAACGGTGTTTTCTTTCATTCGGTTGACTAAGTCTCCTCTCTTGATATGTGGTCGGTATATGGGTCGATCAACCGATGTTTTTACACCGTCGATTCTAAAATTGTCGGATCTACTTAGTCAATGTTCTTGGTGGATAGCCTGCTCCTCCATTTTGTTGTGCTTACTCTCGCTTATATGATGACCATGATCGCTTGATTGGGATCTGTCTCGATCATGTGATTTCCTTTTCAAGAGTATTTGTCTTAAGTCAGAAGATGGATTGGTATGTCGATCATGTCCTTTTCTTCTTTGTCTATGGCTCAACCAGGGGCTTCTTTCTCTCTCCATTCTTCCTTTTGTTGATTTAATTTTATGCTTTGAGATCCTTCTAATACTTAACTATTATTATGTCAGTTTTTTATACCTATATCTCTATACATTAATTTTGTAACTAACTTTGGTTTATTATAATACAAGCATGATTTTTTTTCTTAATGATGTGATTAGTTTATGTTTTTCCGACTTCAACCAAACTGTTCTATCTCTGGTCGGTCCTTGTTGGTATCTTTTCCTGCTAATTTTTTTTTCCAACAAGGCTTATTGCCTTCTATGTATAGTACTTTTTTAAGAGGGCTCCATTAATTACTTTCTTGAATGGATTCCCTAACAAGCTTTGAAGTTGGACTGCTCTTGTCAATCAAATGTCTTCAATAAGATAAGGCCCAAGCCATGTTGTTTCTAGATTTCTCGGTTTTCCTTTTACTCGGTTGTCGTATAATAATACCAAGTCTCCATTTTTTATGTCCTTCTTCTTTAAGTGGTGGTCATGCCATGATTTATGTTGTTGTTTTTTCACTTCCTGATGATGCATTGTAATTACTCTTTTGTCTTCTAGCTTATTTAATTGATACAGTCGATCATTTTTGCTTTTATCCTGGCTGAATTTAGCCACAACTGCTATTTTGTCGGAGTTGGACCAAAAATGTAAAGGAATAATGGCTTCTTTCCCATAGACTAAATTGAAGGGAGTTTGTCCAATTGATCATTTATAATCAGATTTATACACCCATAAGACTGTGGGAATTTTATCATCCCAGTGGTTTTTATCGACACCGCATATTTTTGTGAGTCTTTTATGCAATGTTTTATTGAATGCTTTGACAACCCCATTTGCTTGGGGTTTCTATGTTGTTGTTCGTCTATGGTTGATCAGAAACTTCTTTAGCAGAACTTGGATTCTTTCATTTATGAAATGTGTTCCCTAGTCACTAACTAGTGTAAGTGGACATCCAAACCTTGTGATTATGTTCTCGTAAATGTTTCGTTGTGACTTCTTTGGTACGTGATTCGACTGGTTCAGATTTTCTCATTTGGTTATAATATATTTGGTGTCAGTTATTTTTTCTCTTTGAGGGAAATGTCCAACAAAGTCAATTGCCAAGATTTTAAATGCTTGATTAGAATTTACTGAGGTTAGTGGAATCTCAATTTTCCACAAAGGACAACCGAGCCTTTGACAACTATCACACTTTCTAACATGATCCCGACAGTCTTTGTGTAACGTCGGCCACCACAACCCTACCTAAAGTATTTTCTGAGCTGTTGTGTCGACCTTGAAGTGGCCCCCAGCTTGTCCTATGTGAGCTTCGTTGATAATCCTTTCTCTTTGATGTTTGATGACGATCTCCTTAGGATATTGTCTGGTCCCATTTTGTGCATATATCCATTTATAATGGTGAATGGTGTTGCTTTTAGGGCTAGCACCTTATTTTTACTTATTGGGAGATCATCTAGAGCCTTTCCTTCTTCCAAAAAAATTGTTATCTCCTCCAAATATTTTGGTGCAGCTTCGATTCGAAATAGATATGTGTCTGGAAGGTCATCATATATGTCTGTCGGATCCTCTCTTGTTTCAAGTCAAGATAAATGGTTGGGTCGGATGTTCATTTTCCCAGGTTAGATGATTATGTCAAATTCAAATTCCTAGAATAATAGCAGCCAACGATAGATCTTTCCTCGGTGAATCGGTTTATTAACCAAATACTTTAATGCCCGATGATCTGTAAAGAATGTGAAAGGATTAGCAAGTAAGCAGTGTCGAAACTTTTGTAGTGCAAATATCATTGAAAAAACTTCCCTTTCCACGGTCGAATAGTTTCTTTCTGCTTTGTTCACTTTCCAAATAGTGTACACATTTGGGTGATCGACTATGTCGTCATATGGTTGCTCTAGAACTGATCTGACAGTAACGTTTGAGGCATCGACATGGAATTGAAACCTTCTCAACCAATCATGAAACTTTAATATATGGGCTTCAACTAGTTTTTTCTTTAAGAATATGAATGATTCCTAACAGTCTCTACTCCATATGAACTCAACTTATTTTATGAGCAGCTCATCCATCGGGAATGTGATATCTGAATAATGGCATATAAATTTTCTGTAATATCCTATGTGTCCCAGGAATATTTTAATTTGTTTCTAATTTATGGGTGACTTTAAGTCGAGAATGATTTTGGTCTTTTCCATGTTGACTTTTACTCCATCTTTGCATACCACATGTCCTAACAAAATTCCAATTGGTGTAGAAATGCACTTCTTAATGTTAAAGGCTAGTTGGATTTCTCTGTATCTTTCCAGCATCAGTTGAAGCCATTGTATATGGTTTTTAAATAATTTGTATATTATTCAGTTGTTGAAGTAAACAACCATTGTTTTATATATGTATTCTTGGAATGCTTTTACTATTATTCTCGAGAAAACTATTGGGGCATTCTTCAGTCCAAATGGCATGACTCTATAAGAAAAGGAGTCAAATTCTAAGATGAATGTTGTCTTTGGTTGATCCTCTTTGGCTATTGGTACCTGATTATATCTAGAGAATCTGTTTGTAAATGAACAACATTCGTGGCCCGTGGCTTCATTAATTATTTCATTGGTGAAGGGGGTGGGGAACTGGTTTGTCATGGTTAATTTATTGAGCCCTATGAAATCAACACAGATTTGTAGTTTCTTGGGGTCATGATTTTTCTATTTCACTACCATAGGGCTTGCCCATTCTGCTTTGTCAATTGGGTAGATGATGTAGGTTGCTAGCATTCTTTCAATTTCATTTTAGACAATGGGCTTATATTTGTGGGCTAACTTGTATGGACGTTTTTTGTCGACTTTGCCCCTGGGATAAGCTTGATCTTCATTTCTCCCATTTCTACTACAAGTCATTTTAAATCTTTGTAGTCTCAGGAAAATACATCTTGATATTCTTTTAGAAAATCTAATGTGTCGATTGTTTGTTTTTCTGACCAATAGTCACCTACTCGTACCATTTTTCATTGATCATCCTTGGATATGTTGAATTCTTTAGTCTTGATTTCAATGTTCATCCACTTTGGTGATTTTTATTCATCAAGTTGTCATTCCCCTTCTTCGATTCTGGTAAATATTTATGGAAATCCAGGTTGTCCGTGATCTTCCTTTTCTTCCTTAGCTATATTTAGTAATGATTTTACATTGTTTTGCAGTGATGGGTGATCCTTTTTCCATTTGAAGCTATGGCCTAGATAGCTTATATTCTCCATTTCAATTCTTCGAGTTATTATAATTCCCTTGTTTTATGTCGAAACGAGGTTGTAAGTCGATGTTGATCCAAGATCGGCCGTCATTTTCCATTTTTCTCTTTGTGTAGCCGGAGTCAGTTTTTCGAGGAAACTTTTGATCTGATGTGATGCTTCTCTTAGATGTTCCTCTTCTCGGGTGAATTTGAAGTCTTCAATAATTTTTTCTCTGATGTCGGACCAATTTAATGTATGGCCACAAGATTCTTCGATCTTGTACCATTTACTTGGTATTTCATCTAACGTGCTTGGAAACATATGGGGCCATACTCGTTCATCTTTGTATCTCATTCTACACCATTCCTTCTCACAAATGTGAATATGTTCAACTAGATCATACCTGATTTTAAAAATGGGAATGTCAACAGCTTTGGCTAGATTCATTTCCCTAAAGCATTCTATGAAGTACGTTGATTGTCCATTTTTTGAGTCTAGGGGATTGTGTTTCCCACCATATTGCAACCTGGCCTGTGAAGGTTTCTACTAGGCTTTGATTTCTTCCTTGATCACCAATAGATTTGGAAACTTCTTCAACATGTGTCGAAGGTGCATTCTATTAATGGTATCGTAAAGGCTTGCTTGTGCTGATGTCAGTCAGAATGAGGGTGGGATTGTGTCGATGTTTCTTTTCATAGACTATAGGTATTGCTTGGATCGAAAAGCATGTCCTTGAATATTTAATGGGAATAACCTCAATGGACCACCAATATTTTACATGTGCTTTTTAGCTTTCTAATTGCCAGTTATACAACGTTTAGATTGCATTATGCCTGACCAACATGAGAGATTCTCTCAAAAAAATTCCTTGTGCATTCGGTTCAATATAATATTTTTGCTCATTAACTATTTGATAAAAGCACCGAGCTTCTTGATCCTCATCCCATGATTAGGTCCAAGGGTTTCCTTCTTTCGCATCCAGAGGAATGATTATTTTTCTCCTGCTTCCTTTTAATTTGATTCTATCTCTTTCAAGGTAGATAGTCACTTTCATTTTTCAACCCCGTGGCCGACCGACAAGTGTTGCATATGTTGGCATCCCCTCGACTAGGTAGATTACTTCAAGGTCAACTTGAGTCGGTATACCCATAATTTGAGTTTCAACATTTCTAAGTATAAAGATGGGTTCAATGAGTCTTTGATCTTATAGCTTGAGGTAATTCAAAGGTTGTGTTAATGTGGGTCGACCCATTCGTATCCATGTTTCTTGAGGTAAGACGTTGACTTGAGATCTGAAATCGACAACTACTTGTTTGATTAGTATATCATTGATTTCCATATCGACTTGTGGTTCATAATATTTGTGTGCAAGAGAGTGTTTTCTGACATCCTTGGAAGGTCTTTGTCCTTATTTATATTCTCTTAATATATTGAGAAAATATAGTAATTGACCGAGTGACTATTTTTCCTTTAACAATTGTAGGAATTCTTGTATAGTATCGTCATTTTGTCTTACTTTTTTTTGTTGGTCTTGGTTAGAATTCTTGAAGAATATAATGGCTTCCCTCGTAATTTTTTCTTCTTTGTCTGGATTTTGGAAGAGGCTAGCCTTCCCTCTCAGTTGGTCTTATGAAGGAGTATTGATAATATCTCTCCCATCGCCAGATCTTGTGATGATTATATTTAAGTTTTTCAAATTGAGTACTTCTTCTTTTGATACTGCATGTAGAAGATTGATGTTTTTCCTAGCCATAATATTGTCGAGTACTATTGGACAACCTTCAAGTGAAATATCGTCAATGCCGCATATATTACAAAATTTTAGGTCGGTCCAATATTTTATCGGATAATCTGGGCTAATATGGTCATCCTTCTAGCAATTGTAACAGTAGGGTTGTCCACCACCCTAACCACGGCCTCTGAATCGACCTCAATCGTCGCCTCCTCATCCTCAACTATAGTAATCATTTCTTCAACCATAATTATTATTTTGTTCAGTAGGTTCTGTATGATGCATTTTTTGTACATTGGATCGATTTCTTGCATTTAAATAGCATTCCAATGTTCTGTGACAATGAGTTTCACAGATATGACACCACTTAGTGTTCTTTAAATTATATGGGAAATCTTGTACAACATGGTCAGTTAACGCTTCCCATATATTACAATATGTTTGAGGTTGTACTATGTGAGCATCTATTGTTACTGGTGGATGATTAGTGAGCCTACAAGTATCTTTTGTACGTCCTTCATAGCACGTAGTACACCATAATTCATTTCTTCTTATGGATAGATTTTTATGGTTTGTTGTAAATGCTCTATTTTTTATTCTAGTCTTTCGGTCGATGGGCCATCATCATCCGACTCAACACGTTGTGATTTTTGTAATGCATCTTCATAGGTAGTTATTTTGTATAGCCATAATGGTGAACGGATTCTTTGTATAAGACCAACGACGTACCATTGGACTAACAAACTTTGATCGATCATGGTCAGTATTTGGATCAAAAGATATTTGAATCTTTTGTCATATTCTTGGACCGACTCACCTGGTCTTTGTTTTATTTCTTTCAATTTTTGAGTAGCCAAGTGTGACATACTGGACTTTGAAGAATGTTAAGAAACTATTTTTTATTTTTTATTTGAGTGAGTCTGATTTTCTGTAAAATTTATAAACCATGTTAAAGAACGATGTCGAAGGGCAATACCAAATTGTGCCATCTACTTATCTTCATCTGTGATGTCCACAGCATCCCAGAATTTCTCACACAAATCAGTGTCTTTTTGGGTCCTCATCTCCCTCACGGGTGGGGATGTGGTTAAATCCCATTTTTTTTTTCTTTTTAGGAATAATCGTTTTTTTGTGGTATTTGGGTTACCACACATTTCGACTGAGTTGTCGAGTCTTCAGTTGGTTTTTCTTGTGTCGCCTATTTTTTCGATCGATATTATACCGGATGGTACTCGAGAAATAATTTCTTCTTGTTGACTATGGAAAGTATTTCTCCTGTTTGAGAACTTTGGTCTTTGTACTTGACTAAACGTCGCTCCAATGGTCGTATTAGTTCATAACTCTGATTTATTAAATTAATTTCTTCTCTTGATACTAGATTTGGTAGGGCGGGTGAGTCAATGAGATCCTTGATTAGGATAAGCATGTTGTCGGTTTTGTTTCTTCCTGGCTCAACGATGAACGTATCTCGCAGGTTTCCATGCTCATTAGTTCTATACAACAATATTGCGGAATGGTCGTCGATTTGAAGTATTTGTTGGAGGAACTCTTTTATTCACGGGCTAGTTTTTGGAGCAGGGGAAGAGTGTATCATTGATCCTGACTCTTTGTAATACATGTTTTTTTCTTGGTCTTCCAGTTGATAGGAATTCATTCTATCCTCTATCAACTATGCATCACTTCTTCTATCGGGGGTCGTCGCGGCTGTTGTTATTGCCAGTTCTGGTCGATTTATTTATGACTCAGACTGCTCATGTGCTCTATCAAGCTTACCCTCCCCAATCATTTTTCTATTCGACTTCTTACTATACCACAGGTTATGAATCTATTCTCTTTTATTTTTCCTTTTATCTCGTTCCAACCTATGGATGTCAGTAGCTTGCTTATGTGCTTGTTTTCCTCTCGATGACATTTATACTTCAATAATCACAACTCTTTGTATGCTTTTCTTCTGGCATCTCATCACTTCGACCAACCCCCCATCGTCGACCCAAATTGCTCGAAGTCGATGGTGTTGGCCATGTTCATTTGCTCAAGAAGTAGTCACAGGCTTGTCTTGTGTCCTTGCACCTTGCATCAAGAAATACTTCCCACTCTTTGTCTCTTTCTTTAAAGTAGTTAACTGGTAGCGGTGTACCAAGTCACGGTCGGTATTCAACAATGTCACTGACTCCCTTATTGAGGAGGAATTTGTGAAGTAGTGTCGAAATGGTACACAAGATTCCTTCGTTCAAGTCGGTGTAATTTTTTTCATTTATTTTATCAAGAGTTTTTCGATCTTAAATGGCTTGTTCTGAGATAAAATCTTTGACAATTCTCTCAAACCAGTCGTTCAAATTCGTTCATCCTCCATTCTTGAGCTTGAGGCCTAATTTCTCATTACACGGTTTGTTGATATACTCAAACAAGGATTCTAGGATGGCTTATATAAATTTTTCGTGAGTCTCTGAGAAGAATTGTGATCGCGCTTTTGCTAATGAAAGGTTATTTCCTCGTGCGTAATTCTTGATGTAATTCTCAATTTTGCACTCCCACCATTCGTGTATGTCTTGGAGAGTTAGCACTTATGTAAAATTTTACATGCCCAGGTCCAGAACTACCGAAAGCAGAACCAATGTTGTAATCTAGGGGAAAGTAAGATACAGTTATTAGTAGTTCCTCACATAGGAAAACATAGAATACATGCATGTAGACATAGATGAAGACATACACAAGTAGTGGAAGCCCAAATAACAACACTTTATTATATGAAATATCAATACAACAAAATAGGTTACATTGTCTCTCATAGATCTTGTCTATTTATACTTCTATATCTAGTTACCAGGAAGTTGTAACTACATAACTGTCTAGGTCGGTCGGTTAACAGATACCTTGACCAACTTATACTTCCAACTTCTATGGTCAACCGACTAACTCTTAGTCGACCTTCGGGTCTAGTTGACTAGCCCTTACAAAACTCCTCCATATTTTGAAAGGATGTCAAGGATTTCCCTTCATTTATCTGCATCTCGGTTGCTTGGCCAAAAAGAGTCAAAATACTATAAATTTTGTATGCATCCCCTCTATACCCATTACAAAAAATCATAACATTATCCACAAACAATAGATGGTATATTCAAAGGGTTGTGGAGATCTCAATTCCACCAAATTCCCTGTTGGATCTTGTTGATTGCAAAGACCTGCTAAGTCCTTTTGATACTAGAAGGAAAAGGAGTGGTGATAGAGGACATCCCTAACGAAGTCCTCTTTCTGCCTAGAAAAAGGGGGAGGTTGAATCGTTGATCAAAGCCACAAAACATGCAATGGATATACAACTCATCACCCATCTAATAAAATCGACCTCAAAACCTAAATGAGTAAGGAGTAGTCTGATATAGAGCCAATTAACTCAATCATAAGCTTTAAAAAGGTCAATTTTGAGCATTGTTCCTTTAATCTTCTTCGTTTTCATTGTGTGGATTCCTTCCTGTGCAACTCCAATAGCTTCATGAATTCAGCGTCCCTCCAGAAATCTGAATTGTTCCTTTGAAATTAACTTCGAAAGAATCTTCTTTATTCTTTTGGCTATCACCTTTGCCATTATTTTATATATGCAATTGCAGAGAGATATAGACTTCAAATAATTCATATCTTTTGGAGTATCAGTGTTGGGGATGAGGGAAATGAAGGTTGATTTCAGAGGGGGATGTAGGTGTCCCGCCTTGCGATATTCTTCAACCACTACCAGAAAATCCTTCCCTAAAGTTTTGTAGAACCCCTGATAAAATTCTACAGTCCAACCATTCATCCCGAGGATTTTGTTCTTCTGAAAGCTGTGGAGAACTTCTTGAATTTCATCTTCAGTCACCTCCTCCATCAAAACTATGTTTGAAATGTCATTTGTGAACCGAGGGAAGGGGGTCGTTGATCGAATTATATCAGCAATATTTACTTTAGTTGGAGCTTTGAATAAGTTCTAGAAATGACTTTTCCCTAAACAAGACAGGTCTTGAAAAGATGAAACTTTATTGCCCTAAGGCCCTGTCAGACTCCAAATTGTATTCCTGATTTTCCTCCCATTGGTAAAATCCTGGAAAAAATTTGTATTTTAATCCCCACTATTCGTCCATATCTCCCTACTTTTTTGCCTCCAAACTTCCTCCTGATCAAGTAAGAGTTGTCTCTTTTGTTTTTCTAGAGACAAAAGGCCCTCTTTCAAGTTTGGGGATTGGTATCCCTCACCATCAAATTCATATATGACCTGCAACACTTCCTCAATATCCTTGTGATCCCTTCCATCCCTATCACTTTTTTCTTTTTCCCATATAACCACTTCCTTTTTAACTTGCTTCAAATTTGAGGCAAAATGAACCACTGCCACCACACCACCATTCGGATCAAAAGGAACCCAACATATTTTGAATATTGTTTGGAAACTTTCCTCCTTTAACCATGTTGGATTAAATTTGCAGAGGCTAGGGGGTTTTCCTAGACCACCCAAAATTTCAAAGAAAAATGGAAAATGATCTGATTCACCTCCACACCCAATCCACTATTTGATGAGTTCAGGTTGTAACACAATTTTTTTAGAAACCAAGAATCAGTCCAATCTCTTAGTGATTTTGTCATCCCCTCTCCTTTTATTCCACCAATTAGGGAAGAGTTTTAAAGAGGAAAGATCCAAGAGAATGGCCTCTGAGAAGGAATGACGAAAGAAGCATGTAAGTTGATCCCCTCGTGCTCTTTCACCCCATACCTATGCTATCCCCAAGGACAAATTGAGGTCCCCCTCGATGATCACGTTGTCTTTTGTAATAAAATATTTCCAAAGAAAGGATTCCCAGTAAGGAACCCTATCTTGATATGGCCCATAAATATTTAGGAAAGTAAAGGACCTTCCCATATCAACACATATTATCAACATCTAGGTCTAATTCAAAACCCCAAGAATTTTTCAGCTTGACCTTATTTTTGTTCCATCCAATTGCTAACCCTCTTGACCTTCCTTTGGAATTTATCCCTATGAAAGACCAGAGAGGGAAACATATTCCAAAAGAGACACCACAACTCGACTTATTCCCACTGTTTCTTGTAATAGAATCATGTCAAGGTCATGAAAGGCAATCATCCTCTTAAGGGAATCTTTTTTAGCGGAGCCTGCCAAACCCCTACAATTATGAGATATCACTTTCATGGAGGAACTCCTTCCTGGGGCTTCGCTTCTCTAAGCACCCAAAAAATGGATTAGTTGTTGCCATATCTACTAAGACATTATTCCGAGATTTGGAGAGAAAGGATCTCCGACCCTGTCCCTTCAGGATAACTTTCGGCCTGGGGTTTTTTCCTAAACCAGCCATGCTCAGCCCCATGGAACCCATCACCCAACAATTAATGATATTGTAAACAATGGCTTCTTCAACTGAGTCCATGGACGACTATGAATCCCCAAGAGAAATTTTGGGAGAGGGAGGGTTTGTGGCCACCTCTAGCAAACAAAGTGTTTGTGGTTGGGCATGGGTGGGTAAGGGAGGAGAGTCTTGGCATTCCAAGTTCAAAGAGAGGAATTGGAAGGGCCTGATCCAACCTTTTCCAAGAACTGAAAGTGAATTTATTAGAATATTAATTGACTGTGAAGACATAAAAGACATACCCTATGGGGTGAGATCTCGACACGGGCGATTGTCATTTGAGAATCTTTCCAACAAAGTGACAAATTTGCCCATGCTTGTATCCATAGAGGCCTGACTGAGTTGTGTAGTGGGAATCTGAATGACTGAGGGAGCCTCCTTGTTCGCCCGATCCTAAACTCTTTTCTCCTCCTCTTCGTGAAGACCTCTATCTGTAACTTTTCCCAAGACTCCAAGATCATCCGCTTCTCTGCAGCCCCAACTCTCAATTTCTTGGCTCTGAAGGTAAGTGGGCACTGACTAACAATATGCCCTCATTTATGGAATATTCCACATCAAAAGGGAACTCCCTCATAATCTAGCCTCTTCTTGAAGGTCTTCCCTCCAGAGACTAGTTCCAAGTTCTAAGCCAATCCTTCTCATAGTTTTATCTGTATTAATATATGTGCAATCGCATACTCATCATATCTCAAGAAAGACATATATGCATCAATAAAAGACCGTAATGTGTTCCCGATCAGTTTGAAAATCTCCTTAGTTCAAAACTCAAGCGGAAGAAATGGTAGTCGGACCCAAATGGGAACAACATCCATGCGCTCTGACCCAGTGTCAAACATAGGCAACCAGAGCTTAAGGTAGACCGAAGTCGAATCCATGCTCTAAGGTGAATTTAGAACCCATTGAGAACACTTAGGCTTTGCAAAATTAAAAGATAAGCAACCTCGAGCCAAAACACTCACCGTCGGCACATACCCTAGGTGGCCCATCCAATGTATCGCCGCCCAAGCCTTAAGATATTTGGCACTTAGCCTCCTACCCCAAACATTCCCCACTACCGTCGAAGTCGACAGATCCAACACCTAAGCCATGGTAATATCCTCACCTAGGACAAGCCTTCTCGAAGCACTCTTGGGATGAAGAAATTTATTTTTCCTCTTTCGTGAAGAAGATGATTGCACCTGAGTATTTGAAGGTAGATCCACCCCTAGTGATATAAAACCCTCTGAAATACCTAAGTGCAACTCTAGATGAGGCATATATGGAACCTATTCCAGAGGTAGAGAATGCACTAGGAGAGAATCTGTAAATGCAATCAAGGCTAAATGATTTGAACTAACCCCTTGTGGAAAGAGGGGACTAATTGTTTGACTAGGCGAAAAAGAGCCTAAGTGTTGAGTCCAGCTGATATCTCCAAATCCCCCTAGATCCTAAAGTCCCTCCCTCCAAGAATATTTTGTTGGTGACACTTCTGCCCAAGAAGAGAAAGGATAATCCCACAATGTAGTCTTAGTCAATTCAAATACACCAAAAAAATGTCCTTCATCATACACCACACCTTGTGAACAAGGAGAGAAAGAGACGGACCCAGCCCAGAGAAAGATGAGAACCCTAAAGAAGAAAGTGGCAGGGAGACAAAACCTGTTTACATACCAGATCCCAAATACTCACTCCAACTAGATGAGGCACAGCATGTGATGGGATGAGTACTAGTTGGCGTCCCTCAAATTTTGAAACCCTCCAATGGATCCATGTTGAAGTCTACCAACTCTTCTTTGTCTACCCAACCATCAACTAACCGCATCATCACCTTCCTTAACCACCTGAAACCCTGTTATCCCCTAGCCTAGGGATAACTAAGGATATTATTTCTCGAGGCCCATAGGTCCTAGACATAGAGTACAGAGAGCCATATTGACTTGAGCCTAGCCCTAGAGGGCCCATCTTTCTTCTTCAATGCCTGCATCTTTTCAACAGCAGCAACATTCATCCCATCGGCCTGGTCCTTAAGTAGTAGTGGGTCTTGCTCCATGAGGTAATGAGTCCAGGTATCATGGTATGTGTCACTATGATTCTCAAAACATTTGAATATGTGCATTTAATTCTTTTTGCTTCATTATGTGTACTTGGACTTTATGCCTTTCCACTTGTCCATACATGGAGGGGATGACAGGATGATCTAACTATTTGGTTCCCTTAGAAGTGAGTTTCCATCAGGTGGATTCATGAAAGGGAATCGTCCATTCCCACCATACTTATCACTTTTCATCATCTTCCCTCTCATCCATTCCCTACATTGGTTTCGGCACTGGGTTTGCCAAGCTAGAAAAGGGTTGTACCTTGCCTTGTGGGAAGAAGGGGCTAAAGGCCCAGAGGGTAAAAGTATCTGGTAAAAGATAAAGGCCAAAAGAAAAAAACCTTCAGATGCTTCGCCCATGGATCCCCTAGAAATCAATAAAAGGCTTCTCAATAATAAAAAGGAGGGACCCATAAAATAAATAAACTCAAGACCTAGTTGGAGGATAGGGGGTCTCATCACGAGCCAGTCTATTAGGTCCATGGGCATGTAGCGGTATGACACTACCATTCAGCTGGTCACCAAGTCAGGGTAGTGGCTCTCAGTGGCATAGCCAATAGAAAGGGGGTCTCATCACGAGCCAGCCTTCTCATCTCTGTGAAATGCTTGTGGGTAACACTATCACCATTGGTCACCACGCCAGCGCAGTGTCCCCTAACTATTCTCTTGAAAGAAAAATCAATAAGATAAAACTGTAAAAAAGGCATTGAATAGGCTCAGAAACACTTGCATCCATGACAAGGTGCAGCTCACCCTCTTTAGAGGCACCCACAGGTAAGCCATACATTTCCCTGTCATCACTACACCCATTGCCCAAACATCCCCATACCACCTCATCCACTTACATGACCTAGATTGTTCTACACCTGGAAACATCCCACATCTAAGGAGAATTATCCCAATAGGACGTCCTAAAACCCTCTCCAAACCTAGCTTGTAGAATAGCATAATATCTTTGAGCACTTGTCTGGGAAAGGAAGGTTTTAAGCACATGTTTAGATAAATTGATTATTAGATGTGATTGGCATTGTTATGATCCTTGTGGCTTATGAGCCCATGGAGGGCGTACTTGTTGTTGTTGTAGGACCATGCTTGATGGACAAGTACACATGGGGAGATGATTAGCTAGGACCTCCATAGGGCTAAAATCCCACAAGATGGATGTTGATACCTCGGCAAGGGGCAGACATATAGCATAGGCTTGCACCAGAGAGAGAGAAGGATATTCCAGCAGAGATAGCCTGGCAGGCCTGGACCTAGGGGGGGCTTGCCCTGCCACATGATGTTGGCCCCTAAAGGCCCTTGACGTCATCAGTCATAGCTTTGACGTCACCTAGTTGAGGTGTCCAGCTTGAGGACGGTTTGGGTTGGCACATGTGGCAGTTCCTGAGGGGTTTTGATCCCCAAGATTACACTTGGAGGGATAACATTCCAACAGAGTGGCTAATGTCACCATAGGAGGGGCATGATGTCACCCTAAAAAGATAAAATTAGGGTTTTATTGGATATTTTGTGTAAAATTGGATTTTCTCATGTAAACTGGCCATGTCGGCCTTTTTGACCTAATTTTGTAATTAAAGGTCATTTTCATTGTATAAATAGGGGATTTTCCCCTTGTATTTTTTCATAATTCATTCACTCACTAAGTGAGGTATGAAATTCGGCTCCTTTAAGGATATTTGGCTAAAATTTAAGTGGTGCACAACTCTTGGAGAAGGCTAATTTTGGTGTTTTTGGCATTTTTCTTGGTGGAAAGTCTTAAACTAGGCTAATTGCTAGATTATTCTTGGTGAATGTAAGTGAATTTCTGCAATTCTTCTTTACTTTGAATGGTTATAGTACATTTACTTTACATTTCTTCCAAGATTATGAAATTTCTAGCTTAAAACCTTAGGAGGTCAACCACATGTTATTGTCCTTGCCTTAACAACTTTTCACCTACTAGATTGTGCTAGAAACCCTACCTCTTGAGGAAATTGTGCTAGATCCCTACCATTGTAGCACCCTACCATCATTTGCTTCATCAAGCCATTATTTATTTCATCCTTGAGCTAAAGAAGAAGGAAAATTGCTAGGGCCTAGGGTTACCTACTTCCTAGTGGTCGTTTTCCTTCTAGGATTTAGTGATTGGGGCCTTGGGTTACCAACACCTCAATCATTGTCCCTCTTTTCTCTAGCTCTCATATTATCATTTAATTTCTTCAAGATTTATGCTGCTAAAAGTGACTCCATTAACCCTATAGACATTGATCTTGACCTTCTATTTGATTGATTGATGAGAACAACCCTTCAAACTTTTACATCAAGCTATCTACTAACCTTTCCTAACCCTAGATTAAACTAATTCTCTAACCTTCTTGTTGTTGTTACAAAAGTAAGCTACAGTCAATTGTTACAGTGGTAAAATCTCTTAAAAGTAACTGCAAATGTTGATTTTACATTGCCTAGTTAGCTTCTGACAAGTGCAAGTATATTACTATTGTTGAATATCATTTTTTGTCATCGTGAAGCCTAATTTAAGAATTGTGTAGCTATTATCATATAGATATTGTTTTTATAGATTTTTTTTTGCTTCATCTTGCATCAACTTATTTGCTTTTATCTACAATTCCAAGGTTTTATGAAGCACTAACATCAAATTGTACTTGCAAAAGATATTGTTCTCTTGTTGCTTTGTTCTGGGCAAGTACATTCAAGCACATCATTTCTTCATTACTAAAACTTTGGGACTTTTTGATCGGTGTGACTTGTGAGGAGGGATATATTTTATTGACACTTATACATTTTCCTTCTCAAACCCCTATATCATTGGGGACGTCTCCCCTAGTCTATCAGCCCTAAATAGAAACATGTGTCTTAGTAAGGTGACAGTAATAGGACAACCTCTTGTTACGCCAATTCGCCCTCCTTTAGCCTTTCCCTTTGGGACAAGTACAAATTGTGCGATAACAATCCCTAAAAACCCTCGGGACCAAAAGCAGCTTAACCCTCACCACTTCTAGGGCTTCCACAATCTAACTCCGCCATTGAAAATCTTTCAACTAAACTCTTCCTTTCAAAGAGTTATGGGTGTGTTCTTTCTATTTCTTGAAATTATTGGGTTCCCAAGTTCATTCATGATATCATTATTCTTCATAATGTTTTTTTATATACCTATTATATTTATGTAACTCCTTATGCCTTAATCATAATAAATATTACTATATGAAAAAATGTTTTGTTTTTTTCTATTTTTAAAAATAAATTTATATCTATTATAAGGGGAAAAAAAAATCCTATTTTTAAAAATAAATTTGGATAAATTTAAATACAGTATATGATTAAAAAATTAAATTAAATTAATGAATTGTTCAAGCAAAGATGAAAACAAAGGATATCTCACCAAAGCTTTTGAGAGGATGGGGAAGAGTATTTGTTTTTTTATGAGCTTGACTTGGATGGCTCCTTGAATCAATGTACTTACTAAGTAAGACTAGTGAAATAAA
>JASDQU010750351.1:75548-86793 GCA_032191745.1 Picea mariana
AAACATTATTATACTGTAAAGATTGTCGTTAATGAGTAAAATCCTTGAGGTGACAGTCACACTAACTATCCCTACACAACTTGTCCAGAAACATGCAGAAAATATCCTGCCAGGTAATGGGATATCTATTACAAATTTCAATATATTAGCGAAAACAAGTCCGACCGACCGTTTCCCTATTCCATACTTAGCCACTTTTTCACTTGCGGGTTTCCAGACAAGCGGGCTCAAGATTGCCCCTACATTGTTCTGCGACCTGCAAACAACACCCAGAATTTTGCAATATACATGCAGAAAAGATCTTGCCAAGTAATGGGATATCTATTACAAATTTCAACATATTAGCGAAAACGAGTCTAACCGAACGTTTCCATATTCCATACTTAGCCACTTTTTCGATTGTGGGTTCACAGACAGGCGGGCTCAAGATTTCCCTTCCATTGTTCCATGACCTGCAAACATCACCCGAAATTCCGCAAATATACAAACTGTCTGTTGGACTGCCCCATCATGCCCTCTTCTGTTTTACGTGTTTTGTAGTCACAATTTTCGAGACATACAGTTTGACCATCAAGCCCTCACCTCTCTTAAGTATCCCGTGTAACCCTATTTTGAATCTTGTTTGACCACTTTTCATACTTGGCCATTCCTTACTTGCTCTTCCCTGTCCCCACCACCTTCGCCCTTGTTTATAATAAAAAATTGTTAATAAAAACATTATTATATATATATATATATATATATATATATATATATATATATTATAAAGACATGTGATTTGACCGTTGGGCACTCACCTCTCCTCAATATCCCTTGCAACCCTGCTTTCAAGCCCGTCCGACTGCTTTTCATATTATATATATATATATATATATATATATATATATATATAAGTCTTATTTATAATAAAAAAATTGTTTATAAAAACATTATATATATAAGGTCTTATTTCTAAATATGCAATTCATAAGATTTAATGCTAACAACTCATAATGCAGGAACTGTAAAAATTGTCATTAATAAGCGAAAGGCTCGAGGATATCTCCCATTAATACGCATTAAACCAAGATTTGTGTAGGGTTATATTATCTCTTCCGAGTGTTAATTTCAAACATCATGGAATGTCTTTAAAGCGTCGTCAGGTTGGTGCATTCATGAAACCTCCAATCCTTAATTACTCTTCGTCGTACCCGCCACCTTCGCACTTCTAAGTATGCAATAAATAAGCTTTACTACTAACATCTCATCATGCAACACCCATAGAGATTGTCATTAATGAGTGAAAGGCTCAAGGATATTTCCCATTCACACGCATTGAACCAACATTTGTGGAGGGTTATATTGTCCCCTCCAACTGTTCATTTCAAGCATTGTTTAGAGCAAATGGACATTCTCGTAAACTTATGGCACCAGCTCGATAACAGTTATATGGAGATACACTAAACATCTTTGGTCATGAGGACCAGAACTTCTAGTGGTCCAGGGCATATTCCTACTACTCATCCCCTTCGGCCCAGAATGAAGTAATTTGGACCTTTGGAATTGCTCGTGCAAGTTGTGTCCCTGAAATTTTTTAGTGTAAGAAGCTGGTCTCTTGGTACGTCGATAGATATATTTCAGGCCAAATAATTATTCCACTGTGGGACCACTCTCATGTTTCTTTGTCACCTCAGGTCTTTCGCAAGATGTTAAGATTGTCGGAGCCAACATTGACCTTCAGAGGAGAATACTCCAAGCAGTTCCTAAAAAAGAATGATAATGAGTTGGACCTCTAGCCCGAGTTTCGGGAAGACCCGATGGCACTTCCTGAAGATATCAAAAGATTGTAGGTTAGTTCATTTAGAAATCCATTTTGAGAAATTGCCTGGTTGTTTACAAGAATAACGGGACAAGAATCCACAGCAAGTGTTTCTCGCATGGTTCTTTATATTTTGTATTTCACAGTCAAGGAACAAGCCATTTTTTATTGGGGGAAGCTAATTTCCATTCAAATCTGTTCCAAATTGTCAAGATTTAAAAAGGAGAATAAATTTTATATGTCATCCTACTTAGTTTTTGTGATAGCGCATTGTTGTCTGTTTCCAAAACTATCTGTGTCCAAGAAGGTAAACTAGGAATTCGACCTAGTAACCTTCTGGTACCTGGCCTTGTGGAGGCACAAGGCCTCCCACCGTTTTAATGAGGTTTTTAATGACTTTGTATCTATTTTAAAAGATTTATTGTTAGGAAAGTATGCTCCTCGCATGTCTGACCAGGCAACCACGTTTTTTGATAGGAAGGGGTCACTTGAACAAATGGAAAATTATAGTGTAATAAGTATTTTTTGCTCCACGGAAAATCCTGTTTTCCTTCCATGTCACATTACGGACAGAATGTTTGTTACATAAATAGCAAGGCAATACAACTACTGGTTGCATCTATTCCATGAGAAGATAAAAAAATAGTTAATTCCTCTGCCTTGGAAAGTTGGGGACTTTGTGTGGAGGAACATCAACAAAATTGACAAATTCGCAACCCATTTCAACAACTTGAACCTAAGATATGTTCAAAGGCTAAGAGGGTTCGACCCTAATGGAATATTTTTAGAACATTTACTTGCAGTTGGCTTCAACAATTATTTTTTCCAAATACGCCTGAACGAAAACAGAAACAATGACAACAACACTCATGCTTTTGACGTCGGCGACCTAGAGACATTGCAAAGCACCATTGAATTGTACAAACAACATGTCAAATGCCCAAGTGAGGAGAGTGTTCAATCCTCGGATACCACTCCCAAGAGTACGAAATCCCAAAACATCGCTCCAACGGCCCACCCCAGTAAGAAACCAACCCAGAATTCTTCAAACGGAGGAGGAGATAACAACCCTCCTCACGCTGAAATTGATAGTTCTCACAAGGTTCCCGTGAAGAAGAGAAAAAAAATTGTAGAACAAGCGAAAGAACCCAAAATTGAGAGTTAAGACATGGAACTCAAGACTTGCCTGGATAGCGTATTCTGCAACGTTGATCAGCCTGAGGATGTGATCCAGCATAGTCCCCCAATGGAAATAGTTGAGACTGAAATTTTTTATGAAGATGAATCCTTCGTATTCCAGAGCGTTGTTTTTTACAGCGAGTGTAAAAATTTAATTATTGAAAAGAGAGATGTAAAAAATAAGCAAGGGAAATCTCGTTCAAAGATTAACCTTGGGAACATGTGGCCATCCCAAATCTCCCGACCTCACCGAGCAACCGAAGATGCTCTTGATGATTCCATTGGAAGCATTGAGAATGAGAATGCTAGACTGAAGGACCAAGTCAAGTAATTTGAGGAAGCTTTGATTCCTGTGCCATTGATTTCTAGTCCTTTAGCAATATCCATGCTTGCCACCCTTGCAAGCAAGTTAAAATGATCCTCCAGCCTCCTCGCATCATGTAGAGGCTATGTGGAAAAGAATATCAAGAAAAGAATGGAGCTGATTACTAAGGCCTGGGATGCATCACAAAGTATGGCTTCCCTTGGAACAAGGGCACATGCTTTGCACGAACATTTGCAGGCTGATTTAAAAAATGAAGAATGTTTATATTTAGACATGGTCATTCCTTTTGGCATCCATGTCAACAACATGATAGATATGAGAAGAAGACAAGAAGATATCCCTCCCAAAATCGGATCACTCAATTAAATGCATGTTGGAAAGAGAAAGTGAAGAACATGCATCTCATTGTCCAAACATGTGAACAAGCCATATCAAAGAAAGAAGAATTATTCAGAAAGCTTACCAAAATAGACTTAGCTGAAAGTACCAACGAGGTCCAAGACCCCAACTTAATCGTCAACTCCTTGCCCTTAACTAAGCAAGCCTTCGATGAACAAGTTGATATTTTTAAGGGATTGTCTTTAGAAAAGTTTTACAACATCTTTGAATATGGTGAAGATGGCGTGGACAACAAGCTAGTAAACTATTCGGTACAAAATGAATAAATTGATTAGGCTCTGCATAATCTTTCTACCGGTCGAAGGAAATTAGAGACGAAGCTTTTCAACATAAAAATCTGGGATGAGATCAAGGTGACCCCCTTGAGAAGCCACATTGAAGAGTGGGTCCAAAGGGAAATGGATAAGCTTGTCGATGAAGGGAAGCAGGCAGTTGGCATGATTCCAGTAGTCGTCGACGACATCAATAAAAAGGCATCAGTAAGCAAATAGCAAAGGGAGAGATATATACCATCAGTGTGGGTCTATAATGATCACATCCTACTTTGTTTATCAATCCAGTTATTCCACCTTTTTAAATAGAAATGTCTAACCAAAGACTGATACCTTCCAATTTCTTCTTTTCAGGTCTTGCTCTATGTCGTCGCCCACTTCTTCTTTCTACAATCCTATTTCTTGTACATATTTTTTTTATGGTCCGTGGGAGCCCCAATCCTAGTCTATATGACAAACGCATTTAAATTTCCAGGAATATGTAACAGACAATATTACTTTTTGATATATTTCAAATAAAACTTTTTTTTATCTCCTTTTATATTTATGTGCTCGTAAATTTTTATATCTTCAACTATGTTGAATGTCAAGAGATTGTCTTTATTTAATTTGAATGTTTAATGTGTGTGATTCCTGGTCATATCTTCTAGGAACCTTAATTTCAAAAAAAAAAAAAAAAATCTATTGTTTTGTATTGCTTCAAGTCATTGCGACGAATATACATGCGACAGGAAAAAACTTATAGAGGAGTGTCACATCTATAAGCCTGGCACATATAGAGACACACAAGCCAGATGATCTATTTGAAGAATTCACTATGAAATTTGTACTTAACTCTAACCAGTTGGAAGTATACAGAAATCATTATGAATGAATTTCATAAACACATTGAAGAGATAACACATGCAAGGTATGAACGGAAATTTCGAACATAGCAAGTGAGACTACTAGTAAAAAATAAAAGCAAGATGGATTATATACTTTCAAAAACTAAATGGTTTCTATGCTAGAATTGCTCTAGGGGCCAAGTGTCATTTCCCGCATGGATACCACCTGTGCTTCATGTTGCTTGCCATGTCTCCACTGCAGTTTCCATTTGCCTCCGCTACTTTTTCCCCATCCCTGTGCATTTATTCCCAATTAAACCCGACATGGACTGYGTTGCCATGCAACACTTGTTTATATTGGTCATGGTAATTAAAAGAACAAGAAGTGTGTAATAAAATGAAAAGGCAAGTGATATTGTTAAATTAGAATGAAGTGATAAAGTTATATTAAATTAGAATGAAGTGATAAAGTTATTAGAAAATATGTTGGATAATTTTGTAAAAAAAATGATAGGTCAAAATTATAGGTAATTTAGTCCTTTTTTCATAATAGAAAAAATTTAGAGAGTTAAAGAAAGTGACAACCTAGATATAATGACATAATTTGAAAATGACAATTCAACGTTTATATATATAAGATGGATTCAAGTTGATTGTTGCATCGTAGTAGCTTAATTCATAAGTATGGTTATGGGGTTGTCTTGCTTCGAGGACGTCACTTCCCAAGAGGAGAAAAATAGTAAAAAAAGAACTTGATCAATTGAAATTGAACAATGAACTAGCAATGCCACATTGACCTAGATTTTTTCTTCTATATGCACTTATGTTATTTTTATGTTAACTAGTGTGAGAAATATGCACTAATATTGTTATGGACCTAACCTCCCTAACCCCTCACGTAGGTATAAATTGATTCATTTGGCTATTGGTGGCCACCCCCCTATTCCAACTGGCTCCTCTTGTCTATTTTTTAGTTCAACATGTTCTTCTGTACTTCTTTGTAATTGTGGGTTCTACACTTTTGGGGTTGTCTGAAGCCCTACACATATTCCAGGTGGATATTGGTGGCCTCTCACCTAATCCAACTGGCTTATTTTGTATGTTTTCATGTCAGCACATCTTGTTGTACTTCCAAGGCCGTTTTGGAGGCCTAAACAGTGTTTTTTTGCTCGCCACAGTCAAATTGTAGACAGAGTCTGTGTTTGATGACATAATGTGTAGTTCTCTGAAACACCTTTCCAACGAGCTATCACGCGCCTAAAACGAAGGTCGTATGCAAAAGTTACGACCCTGGGAACTTGAGGTACCAACTTACCCATAGGGGCCCACATGACTTTTGATGTTTCACCTCCTAGGGTTAGGTTTTTGGATCTCTAGGGTTTATGCATTCATGAGTAATATCAAAAAGGCCTCTAGAGCCTCATTGTAATTCATTTTGCTCAGACGGATGCGTGTAGCAGCCACATCTCTTCTCAGAGATAGCTACCACCATTCGAGCAGGTGTTTCAGTTATACAGTTTTACAATTTCAACCTATTTCATTATTCAATAGAAGATATTGTTACTGGATATCTATGTTATTATACATATATATGTGTTTATTGTATTCAGTATGTTAATCAATTTGTTCCGCTCCTAAATCTAGATCAGTAGAATAATATTTTTTCTATGTAATAAAGCTCGACATTAGTAAATAAGGCCCATATAATAATGTGAACAAGTCTAGTGTAAAAAGACTTCATAGAAGTTTTCACTTCTAGAAAGATCTTCCTCTAGAGCATTCTTTAGAAGATATAATTAGTATAAATAAGAGAACGGGGCATGGGAAAGTCTTATCATGAGAATTATTTTGTAACTAATCTCTTCTCTGCTAGAGGGCTCCCCCTCGAAGAGGCAAGTGAACTTGGCTTTCTATCAATAAAGGTATCATTGTTGGTGTTATTGTTTTATATATTTTGTTGTTTCGTTGGTATTTGTCATACTATTTTTGTTTCTACTTTATATAATACATCTAGTACCTTACAAGTGGTATCAAAGCACTTTCCTCTACAGAAATTTTGGGACAATTTTTTTTGGGGTAGAAACGTGTACTACATGCATCTTTAAAGCACGAAGATCTATCGTTCGGTGGGTAAAAGTGCAGTTCGGGAAGACTACACGTAGGAAATACAGATGGTTTCACGAGTTACTTGAAATAAATGTTTCACCTTGTTGAAAACCTTTGTAACTATTGTTGGTACCCCTTTGAGTAGTACCACATCAAACAACACATGTACACAACCATCACTCCCACGTACCTTCACGTATATCAAGAGTCCCCTAGATCTCCTAAAACCATCTTTAGATCAAGCCTTTCAGTCGCATGATTGTTATAGTGGCACCGCAAATAACACTTAGGAAGATTACTCTCTAGTACCTAGGTAATCGGGTAGTACGACTAATGGTGTGGTCGAGCCTCCTTAGTTGGTGCCCTGAGATATTGGGTTGACTACTACTATTCGATCCCACATGTATATCAGAGAGCTATTGCATGAGGAAAAATATTTTTTGTAGGAACCCCAAAAACCCTAACCCTTGGGATAGGAACATAATAGAATAGTAAGAGAGAGGCACTTTTCCATGCAACCCTGCCTCCTACATCCAGGTTATGAAATTCCTACACAATTTTCCCTGTTAAAAATTTGGCCATTATGTCACTGCAATATTCTTCGGGTCAAATTATAATTCCATAGGAGTAAAAACAAAAAGGAGTATAGTGGTCCCATCGACACCCTTCTTTAGGACCTATCCCATTGGTTTCCTCTCTTTTCCCTAATCATCATGGTACCTATCACTTGTAATCCTTTTTTTTGTGGACCCACCCACCCTTCTCGACACCCTTATTTGGGACTTATCCCATTGGATTCATCACTTCACCCTAATCGTTGTGGTACCCCTCACCTGTAACCCTTTTTTTTGTGCAGACCCACTTGCCCATTTTTCGCCTATTCACAAATGTCTCTCACCCACAACCAATGGTAGTTCCATGAAATACGGGGGTGTTATGAAAATGTGTGCCTACAAATTGGTCAGTACCATCTAAAATCTCATATGTTTGCTATCGATATGGGAAGTTGTGACATTGTGCTCAGTGTTGAATGGTTATGCACACTCAACCCCATCACCGTGGATTTTAAGGAATTAACCATGTAATTCCAACAAGAGGGACAATAGTATAAGTTCCAAGACATAACGAAAAGCTCCCTTGAGATCATCAGTTCCCGCCGAATGGAAAATCTACTCAAAAAGGTCGTTATGGAATTATTTCCCAACTCCATTTCATTCACATAGTTGAGACACCATCTGTGTTTTTGGGTATGTGTTATGAAAAAAAAAGTTGCCTCGGGAAACGTGTCACATATTTAGGTGGTTTTTCGGCACATGGTTTTTGTTGATGGTTTTCTATTGTCGGTTAAGGAATTAGGGTTGTGGAGTAATCCAGGTCATTGGGTTAGGGTTTTGGATGTCGTTGGCTCCTATATGTATATTGTATTGTAAACAATGTATCATACATGAATGAATATAGAATATGTTGGTTTTCCTAGTTTGGGTTTCCAGCGGAAAAATATTTGTGTAATGTTTGTATTTTTCATTGTATATTTTCTCTTCTTTTACTGAATATCTGTTTGCAGTAGATATTTGTACAAGGTTAAAATATACATGTGCATCCCAACCACCAAAATATACTCTCCCAACACCAAGCTATTATTAACACTCCTAGTGGACTTATCCCTTCCCGCGGCACCCATGATCATTCCATTCCCCTAGTCCCAAGAAGTCTTTGCCCCAATGTTTGACCTTATCGTCATTCCGTTTCTCAAAAAAATGAAATTGAGAAAATTGTTCAATAATTGCTAGAAGCGAGTGTTATTCATCCCAGTACCAACCCCTATTCTTCTCTTGTAGTCACGATACTCAAGAAAGAAGGCACTTGGTGCATGTGTCTTGATTCTTTCACCCTACACAAGATCAAAATCAAAGACAAATTTTCCATTTCTGTCATTGATGACATTTTGAATGAAATGAGTGGTGCTCATAACTTTACCAAACTTGATTTTCGTTCTGGATACCACCAGATACGTATGAAAGAGGAAGACATTCCCAAGACTGCCTGTCAAAATCATGAGGGTCACTATGAGTTCTTGGTCATGCCCTTTGGCCTGTGTAATGCCCCCTCCACTTTTCAAAGTCTCATGAATCATGTCTTATGTCCTTTCCTCCGTCATTTTGTCTTATTTTTCTTTGATCAAATTCTACATATATTGTCTAAGCACAAATTTTTTCTCAAATAGTTTAAATGTGCTTTTGGATCCTCTGAAGTTCAGTGTCTCGGTCATATTGTCGGCAAGGATGGTGTGAGGGTGGATCCTAAAAAAATTGAAGCTATGAAGGATCGGCCTTGCCCTAAAACTCTTAAAAAACGTGTGTGGTTTCATGGGATCAATAGTCTATTATTGCAAGTTTGTTCAGAGTTATGGAAAAATTGTAGTTTCTCTCCTTAAAAAGAATGCTTTCAGTTGGACTTTCATCGTTGATAAATCCATGCCTTGAAAGAGGCTATGTGCAAAACTCATGTCCTAGCACTTCCAGACTTCACCAATACTTTTGTCCTAGAATGTGATGCATTCGGGAAAGGAAAATGGGGTTGTCCTCATGCAAGATGGCTAACCTTTGGCTTTCACTAGCAAACAACTTTTGGAGTAACATTTGGGAAAATTAACCTATGAAAAGGAAATGTTGGCCAATTTGCATGCAATGGATCTATTTTGTCCTATTCTATTGGGGCAACGCTTCCCAATTAAAATTGATCATCATAGCCTCAAGTATTTTATGGAATAAATAATTTCATCCTCAAAGCAACAAAAATGGGTGACCAAGCTATTTGGATATGATTATGATATCATTTACAAGAAGGGAAAATAAAATGTGGTTGTTGATCCTCTTTCAAGGAAATATGAAGAAGAAGGGTCCCTCTTTTCCTTCTCTTTCATTGTAGTTAATTGGATTCAAGTCATTCGCTAGGAATGGTTACAAGACCCCAAACCTTCTTTCTCGATCTAGCAATTGCAGTAGGATTCTCAAGCTTCTTCGAGATGCTCTTGGCACAATGAAGAGATTCGTTATAAAGGTCTCATGTATTTAAGCAAATAGTCGAACCTTAAATCCAATGTGCTCTCTAAACATCAGGCTTCACCCACAGTGGGAATTTAGATTTTACCAAAACCTATGAATGGGTCAAACGTTCTTTTTTACTGGGAAGGAATGGAACAAGACATTTTCACCTTTGTGGTTGATTGTGATACCAATCAATGCAATAAGTGTGAAACCATCAAGACTCTACGCACACTCCAACCGCTCTTGATTTCACCTACTATTGGATGGATATTTCTATGGACTTCAATATTGTCTTACCCAAATCATGCAATAAATCACTCATCATCGTTGCAGTAGAGCATCTTTCCAAATATGCTCATTTTTGTTCAATTCAACACTCGTTCACCACATACACAATGGCTCAAATTTGTATGGATAATATCTTCAAACTCCAGGACATTCCTCACTCTATTGTCTCTGACCATGATCCAACTTTCACCAGCAATTTTTGGTAAGAATTGTTTAGGGTCGAAGGAGACCAATTAAATCTAAGGATCACTTATCATCCCCATATTGATGGACAAACTGAAGTTGTCAACAAGTGCTTGGAAACATATTTGTGGTGTTTTGTGTATGACCGACAAACTCAATGGGTTTAGTGGTTACCCCTAGCTAAATGGTGGTACAAAACATCTTACCATGTTGCCACTCACATGAATCTCTTTGAAGTAGTCTATGGGAAAAATCCAACGTCGATTCTCTCCTACCTACTAGGTGTCTCCAAGGTTCAGGATGTCAACAACACTCTTACTATCCACGCAAACATTCTTCGTACCCTCAAAGAAAAAATTTTCATGGCTCAGAATCACATGAAGTAACAAGCATATAATGGTTGTTCAGAATGTCAATTTGTTGAATGGGACCAAGTGTTTCTTCATTTGCAACCTTATAATCAAACTTCACTCAAAGTTGAATAATGGCATAAACTCACCCCCAATTTTATGTTCCTTATACAATTATCATGTGAGTGGGACCAATGGCCTACCAGTTATCTCTTCTTTGTCACTCTCAGATCCATCATCTTTTTCATCTCTCTTGCTTAAGGAAAGTGCCTAGAACTAAGTGCCAAAATCAAACCAATCTCCCTGAGTTGGATGAAGAAGGATCCATTTGGTTGAAACCACAAACAATCATGGAGCAGCGTGAGCGTTATCTATTTGAACACACCATCAAGGAAGTTTTAGTTCAGTGGAAGGATAGACCACTAGAAGATGCCACCTAGGAACCGTATACCATTCTACAACAATTTCCCC